>JAHBCN010005478.1:0-55069 GCA_019359885.1 Listronotus oregonensis | reverse complement strand
ATGACGTCAGTATTACGTCATGACAATTGTTATTATTTTTTTATATCTTGGGACAGTCCACGAAGGCTGATGCCTAAGTACTAACGTACCGTGGGTGTCTTTAGTGTGGTGAGTGGGAGTTTGTTCACACGGGACTTAAATTTTTGGAGATTGGAAAGAGAAGGAAAAACTTCTGCGGGCAGCAGGTTCCATAGTCTTGACACTCTAGGGATGAAGGAACGAAGAAAGCGAAAGCGGCATCTCTAACCGAACTGTAAAAGGATGCATTAAAGTAGCACTACGTGTTGCTCTGTTGGGAGCTGCCAGAGAAGGAATTATACTGGCCAATTCCTCTGAGCAGAAGCCGTGAAAATACCTATAGAAGAGCGACAGATCCCCTACAGCTCGAAGGTGGGCAAGAAGAGGAAGCCATTCTGTGAGCGTTGGATCATTAATAAGACGAACGGCTCTTCTTTGAATGGAGTCCAGAATGCTAAGTGTTGTAGGGGACGCTATTCCCCGAACATGAGAACAATATTCTAAAGAGGGTCTGATTTGGGATACATACAGAGTATACAGATTGGATGAAGAGAAATATTTTCTGGCTCGGAATCCAATCTTTTTTGAAGCTGCCGAAGCTATGGATGAAATGTGTTTGTGCCGGTTGAGATTATTCTCAAAAGTAACGCCGACAAGATTAAACGACTCTTTGTTCTGCAGGACTTGGCCGCTCATATGTAAGGGATGAGCATTTGCAGACTTTTTTCGCAACAGCGAACATGACTGTGTTTTCGAGGCATTAAACTGAACAAAATTTTTGGCGCCCCAATCCAAGACAAGTTTTAGGTCTTGTGAAAGAGATATCTGCATTGACCTGCGCTTGAACAATTGTTATGTCAAGTGTCAAATTAAAATAATGGAGGATTCGCGGCTTTTATTGTTTTGGTGCTTTTGAAAAAGATTTACTTTCCATTTAATCAGTTAATTCCCAAGTTCCCCAATTATATTTAAATCATAGAGGAAAAGATTTACTTGTTAAAGTTGACTTGGAAACAGCTAATATCTTATTGAATGGAAAGTTTGGTTTTTATCTTATCTTTTTGATTTATTACTTGACTCTTTAAAGACCTTACATTTGGATTTAAACTTAAAAGCGTATTAAACGATTAGTAGGTAAATTGACACACGCGTGACATACGTAAACCGTTTCGTTTTTGCAACGATATGCGGGTAAAGCACGGTTAGAATGATGGAAAAAAGAACTGCTATCAACCAGTATTTAAAAACGGTATGTCGCGAAAAAATCCTTTTAGTCACATTACTACGTAATAACCCGGTTATCACGTGACAAACGTCATGCGCAAGATCATATCTTGTATTCTTTGTGCCATGGTAGGTAGGTAGGTAGGTTTAAAGTGAGTGTACTTTTTACACCCTCCACTGCGACCGCTCGGTCTATTGTGGCTCACACCTTTTTATATTTCTCCCAATAGGATTGGACTTCAAATAAACCCGATACCAGATTGGGAGAGAATTTTTACATCTCCTCTTACTCGTGTCGCTACCGGACACGAGCACAATGTGTTCTGATGTGTTCTGGTGTCCCTGTCTCCTGGAGAGTATGACGAGCAGACGATTAAATCCATCATGCCCTCCTCTCCCGGTCTAGTGACGTGGGTAGCTACCAGGTCCTTGTTACAGGAACCAGATGTTCTTTCTGAGGCCGCATCTCCGGCCTTATCCTTTAAAAACGGTTCTATCCGCTTTCTGTTTAAAGCCAGGAAACCCTTTTTCCTATAAAGGCGGTTCTGTCCGCCTTCTGTTTGGATTCAGGGAATCCTTCCTAAACACCTGTTTGTTTGGGATGGATTAGCCCTTCCCCGTAAAACAGGCGCCGGTACTTCTGGGGCACCTTATGAAACGGATTCACCCGTTTCGGTCGGCGCACCTTTGTCTGCTTGTGACCTTATGACACCTCTTGAAACGTTTACCTTCAGTCAGCGCACCTTTGTCACTTTTTCCTATGAAAGCGGTTGTCCCTTTCTGTTTGGAGCTAGGGAAGTAATAGTCCACCACGGCAGAGCCCCGCATTACCGCAGTAAGGCTAGGCACCGTTGGGGACACCTGTTTAAGGCACAGGATGTCATTCACTCATCAGCACGGTATGCTAACACCTTGAGTTAAAGCCTTGTCTTCATCTTAGCTTCGGATCCCGTTCCATAAGGTGGCAATAAGAGTTGCCGATAACCAGCAACTTTAGCGCATGTTCCAAAAGATCCTACTGGGCCCAACCACAACGACGATGTGTGAACACAGCGGTTGGGACCACTAGCAGTAACCAACTACAGCAACACCAAAAACCAACATCGGCAATTAAATTGAGTAAAACCTTCTTCTCGGACTTTCATTGTCTTTATTTAATTTTTCACAACGTTTCGAAGGGTAAGTATCTTTAATCGTTTTTAAGTGAATACTAAATATCTAAGCCTATGACTAAGCCTTATCACTGGTGCATGGAGCCACTGCCCATTTTTATGGTCTACTGAGCTTAACTTCTTCCCTGTTTGTAAGCAGAGGTTGCCAAATACGGGATAAAACTTGGTTTACTTTTCAGAAATTGTTATTAATAAAAAAGCAGCTTTAAACTTTTTTTCTTCCAGTGGGATTCTCTAAGAACAATCCCGGATTTTTTCACTAATTACTGATGCTTTAGACAAAGCATGTTGCCCAACACCTGACTTTTCAGTCTCGCTCATTCGAGTATGTTTTTGATGTTCCTTAATTCTAACTTCTAAAGGTCTCTTTGTTTCACCAATATATAAATTACCACACTCACCGGGTATTTGATAAACAACTTCTTTTCCCGCATTTAAAGTACTCGGTTTTGTTTTCGTAAGAAAACTTCTAAGGGTGTTGCGGGAAGAGAATGCTGTTTTGATGTCGTATTTCCTTGCTCTTCTTCTAATTTTTTCCGAAGTTTCTTGCATTTATGGTATATTAAGGATCTTTATTTTTTGTAGTTAATTTGTATGTATATCCTGTTTTTATTTTCGAAAGTATAGAATGGTTCTTTGAACAAGTGTTTCGGTGTAACCGTTCTGTCGCAGGTCTTTCTTTATATTATCAACTTCTTTATTTAACAAAATGTCAGTGCTACATATTGTTTTGGCGCGATTATAGAGTGTTTTTTTATTCAACCTACAACATTGTCTAGAACCTTCAGAGAAATCGGCAATTAGTCAGCAAAGTATTGTCAATTGTACCGTGCATCCATTATAAATGGATCCCCAGGTTTTGACCCTCTATTTAATTTTAGAATTTTCAAAAAAAAATTTTTTTAAAATGGGATAGCTTGAAGTTTTTTATGTTTTACCTATCTATTATTGATCTATAATACCTTAGAAACGGAATATGTTATGATAGCAATAATACCTGCTATCACATTTGGGCATATAAGCGGGCATTTGAAAAGCCCGCTTATAATGCCCTAATGCGCTAATAGGGAAATTTTATTGCTTATCCAATTTTATTTCTCTCACAATAAAGATCAAGTTTATACAAAAAAAATTTTTTTCTCTAAACAATACTAAAAATTAATTATATTTCAAAATAAAAATTATGATGATGGTAGCAGCGTGGTAGCACTAACGCTATTTTGTATAGAAGAACAGTCCATTAAAGAATTTTCAATAGTCGATAGGGAATTAACCTCGGAATTAACTTGAAGGCAATCATTTTGGCTACTTTGTTTTTGGATGAAGTTTCTTCTATATATCCTTCAGCTACTGAAGAGCGTTTCCATTTCCATGTTGTTTTAGCGTTTCAAACGAAGCACCGCCTCAACAAGTAAAGTTGACGATGTGCGACGCAAACAGTGGGGTGTAAGCTTCTGCATTATCCATTTTTAAAAAAATTTTGCGATCAATGTTGGGACGCTTCCTATGGTATTTTTTTCCAAGGGGTTATACTGTACATCGACCTTTCTATAGGTAAGAAAGAATTTTCCCTCCTTTGTTCCAGCTGGTCTTAATGTTGTGTACTTTTTATTAAATTTAAAGCGCTAAATCTTCTTCAATGATAAAACTTTTTGAAGTTGAAGTTTTAGTTTGGTACCTTTATAACCAAGACTGTCCTCTATCTTCAATGTCATCAATGGTCATTTTGACCAACTCATCTCGTCTTAAACCTCCAAAACACCCATTACCAATATGACTTTGTGTACCAAGTAGATATCATCAGGGGCCTTCTTAATAAATTTTAAATTTGTTCTCCTTCCAAACTTTAGACCCTTTGGGACGTATCCTTCGACTTAACTTTTAAAAGATATGAGAGGATGAGTATTGTGAAATGTCTATATTTCATAGACCATCAACGTGTCCTTAGTAATACTTGGTCCAGAGAGAGTTCGGACTGTATTTTTCCGACTAAAAATAATAAAGTTTGTTAAACATATGTATTAAAATAAAATCAATAACTTACCAGTTCCTGGGAAAAATGCCATTAAAACGTTTTCGGTTATTTGAAGAATTACGTTCGCATCTTTCCAAATACCAATATGCCATACTCCCGATCATACTGTTGCCTTGATTTAACTAGCAAAAAGATTTTCTGTCGCTTTTTTGGCCTTTCTTATATTTTGTGGAATTTCTTCCATTTTGAGCAAATCGTTAAATAAAAATGCCCAAATGACTAACTGACAGAAAAAAACAAAGTCAAACTTAACACCAGTCATTATCTACTTACGTATACAGGTATAGGTGCAACTTATTTTTTATATTGCGAATAAATAATGTAATTAGTCATTGAAAAAATCTTTTTTGGGTAAAACATAAAAGGATCATTTGGTGCATTGACTATAATGCCCATCAGGTCGAAATTAGCCTCGGGCTATTTCGACCTTCAGGGCATTATAGTCCCAGTAACGCCTTGATACATAAATAGCTATTATGACCTGAATTTTTTTTTCGTGGAGTCAATTACCAACAAGTAATCGCAAATCGTCAATCTTTTTAAATAAAATGACCAGTTTCTGTCTATATTTTTGCATGGTTTAATTTTTTTTACTAGGATTAATAAAATTTAAAAAAGTTAAACTATAAGTTTTTAAGATATTTCGTCTCAAAATTTCGAAAAAAAAATTGTGGCACTTTGTATATCAATATAAAAATGAGTTACCTGTCAATCTGTCTGGGTCATGTTTGTTGATAGTTGTCAGAAATTAAACGATTAATTTATCAGTCAATAAACGTCAAAATGGTTTATTCTGATGAAGAAAAACGCGATATTTTCCTATGCTACATTAGAAACAATTAACTAGAGGCTCTTACGCGCAGAAGATTACTTTATAGCTTTATTCTGGCAGACTTGAGTCATCAAAACCTATAATAAATAAAATATTAAGTAACCTTGAGATATTTGCCGTCAAAAGATTGACAAGATTTCTGAATGTCCCTGTAGTTTTCAGCTGCGTATACTATGTGAAAAATAGTTATAGAACGTTTCACGAGGGTTTGTACTTACGTCATCAATGACGTATGACTTGAAAAGGGGTTGTCGTAGCTAATTCATATAAATTCAGCTGTCACTTTTTTAAATTTAAAAGTTAGGCAATATTGATGCAATTTCGTTTTAAAGCGCTCTTTAGAGCACGTTCAGAATTGTTTTCTAATAAAAATTTAATTCATCATGACCCGTTGTACCAATAAAATTTTTAATTTTCTTAAGGTTTGCTTAAATCAAAATTGATTGGACCAGCGTTATCGGCGGATTCAAGATTCGCTTTATCTCAGCCTAAAAATATCTAGACTTAACGTTATTCTTGTCTCAATTTTGTTGTTTTTTTTGTGTTTCTCATGATGAAAAGACCATCGAAACCCGGGATTTTTAGAAAATTGGTGTTTTAATCGGCAAAATGGAACAAGTAATTATCAGAAGACAACATTTTTAGAAAGATTTCTTTTTTTAAAGCCAACAGTGTTAACCTTTAAAGAAACAAGAAAGAAATATCTCCGATATAACGATTTGCAGTTATTTTAAACTTTTTTCCGATTTTCGGGCAAAAAGACGGTCTATAAATTGGTTTATAATATTCTTGCCGTGCTATCTTATACCTTGCTAGCAACAAACGTTTTCAAAGAAATATAGTCATAATTTACTTTTTAATATGTACACCAATAAAAAAACCACAAGAATAAACAAATCTACTTACTTCTAAAACTGCGTAAGTGTAGGTTAATTCCCATCTCTCTCCTGTGTGAAATAGTCAAAAAGGTTTAAAATCATATTTTGTTCACCTTCTGAATACCGTCGAGGCATTTTAACAATAAAAATACAAAATGAAAATAAAAACGACGTTATTTTTTTTGACAAAACAATTTTTTAAAGTTTTGAAAAAATTTTCAAAACCCCATATTTTAGGATATCATTGTAGCTTTAAAAATCAGCTGAACGGCAGCCTTTTTGTTTTTAAGAAACCCCCAAACCCCTTTTTGACGTCATTAATTTGTTTAAGCCTTTTTTTGACCTTATTGTTGGGTAAGGCAATTGATGACGAGTACAACCCTCGTGAACGAAGTATATCAAGTATTGGGAGCAATACTTTTTCTACTTGCGAAAAATTTTTCTACGAGTGTTTTATTAAAGAATATGATTAATAGAAATATACGAATATTTCAGTAAAAATTAAAAATCCAAATAGATAATTAAATTTTTTATTTTAACTGATTATAAAAAAAAACTATTATTAATTATTAATAACAAAATTAATTTTTAAAAGTACAATTAGTTGATGTTGAAGGTTTATGGCCGATTTCAAATGATTTCGGAACGTCGATGATGGTTCGCTACTCGATGTTAAGACGAAATCTTGTGTTTTAGCTGAATGAACAGCGTCTGTGAAACAGGACATTTTATCTGGCTCCTTGAGAGTTTTTGGCTTGTTGCAGTTTAATTTTTTGTCACTTAACCCCTTTTTGTAGCCTGTTAATTATTTAATGTATCCCTCGGTTAACGTTGTCGATTTCCAACCGCCTAACCGCTTTATATCTATGAGTCCTTTTCCGGAATTTGCAAGTAACGTTGCAGAAGATCGCCGGAAGCTGTGGCTGGTATATAGCTCTGGATTCGGCAACTTTAAAAATGCTGCATCTCAGAAGGCATCTTCCCAAATGTATTGATCCCAACGCATTGTTGTGTGCAAATTCCCCCTTTTTAAATATACGAAAAAACCCTTGATGTGTTGTCGGTGGCCGTAATGCTGTTTCGACATAAGAACAAAATATTTTGTCATTGATCTATTCAGACAGGACGAAAGTACGGGGGTATAGTTTTTGCGTCTGAAATCTTCACAACAATTACTTTCCTTTGTCCTCGATGTCTGATGTTTTCATTTTGCAAATTCTTCTCGTCTGCATGCGCCAGCAATTCCGAAAATGGTCGAATTTTTTTTCAAAAGATATATTTCATCAGGTGTTTATTAAAAAATGTAAATATTTCTTTTTTGAAAAATCCTTGATTTTATGGCCGAAAGCCTACATTTTGTTTCGTAATAAATGCTGCTAACTTATAAAACTTGCCAATATCTACCTTTTTCTTGATCTATAAAACACCTTTTAACATGGGGTACTTTGACCATAAAGTATTTGACTCAAATTCATTGTTAATTTTTGAAAAAGGGTAAAAGACTCTCCTCAAAGATCCAACGCCTTTTCTTCACACCATGTTTCAAATGAATTATACTGTTTTTCGTACTTTTCTTTTAATTTTGCTGGCAGGAGCCCAAGTTGGCAAACTTGCGGCTTTTAGAACATCGTCTGGCAATTTTTGTATTTTTAGAAAATTTTATTTTAAAATTTTTCCCAAATTTTTTATTCACCGCACTTCGAAAATTTTATATTGGGCTCGAAAAAGAAAATTTTTTTTTTTAAATTGTCAAAATACAGGTTAAAAAAAAAAAATGATAATAAAGTTAATATGGGATATTTATAAGCGAAAATAATTAAAATAATGACAAAAAACCATTTAAACCCTTTTTTTAAAAATTTCATTAAAATTTTTAAACAATTAAAATGAAAAATAGGTTGCAATTTGGGGTGTGGGAATAAATTTACAGAATAGTTTTTTTTCAAATTTTTGGGAGCACTTTTTTAAAATTTGGGTTGGGGTTAAATTTATTTTGACGGAAAAAATTTTTTGAAAAAAAAAATGAAAAGACTGGGAAAAACGTTTTCGATTATTTGGGTAGTTGAAAAAAAAATCTAATTACCATTTTTTTAAAAATTTTTTGGGTTTAATCGCAAAAAGGGAAAAAAAGGGGAAAAAAAACTATTTTTTACAATTCCACTGAAAATTAAAAATTTTAGTATGTCAGCTTTAACCTTTTTTTTTGTTGAAACTTTAAAAAAAAAATTTTAAAAAAAAATTTTAAAATTTATGGGGAAAATTTTTTTTCCCCCAACTTGAATATTATCTCAAAATTAAAATTTTAGATTTTGGGGGGTAAAAAAAAATTTTTTTTATTCATATTTTTTATTTCATAATTGTTTAACCCCCGTACTTGTAACAAAAACCCAAAATGAAACTTTTTTTTATAAACCCCCCTGTTGGAACTTGTACTTAAAACCTAAAATAAAAGTAAAAATAACCCTGTTAACTTAGCGAATATTAAAAAACGGTTTTGACTTGATTTACTTTTTTATCCCTTAAAAAACCTTTAAGAACCCATTTATTTGTATGATTTTTTTAAAATGATTTATAAAACGAAAATTTTAATTTGTGTTTCGGATTTAAAAGCCGGGGGAAAAAAATCAAATTTTGTTTCGGAAACGAAAGGGGGGGTTTTCGTTTGGTTGGGAAATCCGGGGGGTTTTGGTCGGGTTTGCATTCTGGGGAAATTCTGGCCATAAAACCCTGTGGGGGTTTTTCTGGGGTTTTTAAAACTTGAAAACAAAAAATTTTTCCCAAAACAAATATGTTTTTAAAAAAAAAAAATTTTTTTCCTTAAAACAAAATATTTTTTTTTAAATATTTTATTTTTTGGAAAAAAAATTATTATTTATTTTTTTTTAAATGCATTTTCTATTTAGGAACCCCTCTAAACACCCCCAAACCACTTAATAATCCAAACAATGGGAAATTTAATGTTTGTGACTTGGACAGGAAGGGGAAATTTTGAGGAATGAAAACTTGAAGCTTGAAAAATTAAGAGCGGGGTCCATCTCAGTGCATTCGTCGTCAATTTATAAAATTATAATCACATGTTCGTCTTTTTCCCAAAAAATGGTTTGTTTTTTTAAAATTTTACCCCTTTTAAGGGAAAATGTAACAAAATTAAAGGTTTTTACTTTATTTTAATTTTTTAATAATGTGATATTTTTTGAAGCCCCCAAATGTTTTGTTTTCAAAATTTTTTGGGTTCAGCTTGACGACGAATAAAAACTGATGATGGTTTTTACCGAAAGCGCTCTGCTAGGATTTTTTAATTTAAAAAAATTTCACGAAATACAAAGCTCCTTATTCCCATAACAGTTCCCAACCCCAAAAACTTTTTGAATTTAAGAGTTTGAGGATTTTTAGGCATGCTGCCATTTCTCCCCAATTACCCCCGGGGGGCCCCCCCCAAACCACCCCTGAGCAACCCGGGTAAATTTTTTTAAAGCCCGAATCAAGTTCGACAGCCCCGAAAACCCCAAAAAACGAGTTTGAGCGGTTTAGGCATGCTGCCATTTCTTTCCCAATTCACCCCTGATACCCCGACAGGGGCCACCCCCGAGCACACCCGGGTAATTCTTAGGGCCCAAAAGAGGGAATTAAAAGGGTGAGTAGACTGGTCTTTGTCTTGGCCCTTTCTTCAAAGACCAAGACCCAGACCAAGACCAAAACCGCCTTCTTTGCTTGGGAAAGACCAAGCCGGGGGAGGAAAAACCAAGACCCAAAACAAGACTAAGGGGGGAAGACTACGGGACCCGACCAACCCGAAGACTTGCACTTTTGTTTTTTTTTTTTTTTAAATTAATTTTTATATTCAATATAAGGGGGTATTTCAAACAGACATGACAAAAAATGTGTCGAGAACTTTTCCTAAAAAGGCAATTGGAAAAGGGAAAAAAAAACAGGCTTTTTTTAAAAAATAAATAATTTAAATTTTGAAATCAATTAGTTTTTAAATAAAAATTATCTAAAACTTTAATTTTAACTAGTACCCCTTACTGGATCAAAAATTTTAAAATCCAGGGAAAAAATTATTTTTGTGCCACATTTTAAGAAGTGGCATCATTAGATTGCTCCTTTAAACTAAGATATAAAAAGTAAGAGGATGGTTTAATAAAATATATTTGTCATTTTATATAGGGAAAATTTTTTTAAAAGGGGTTTGAATTTACTTCCGGCTTAGACGGGGGAAAAACCCAAAAAAATGCCAAAAAATATTGATGACCTTTTCAAACCGAAAATGAAAATAAAAAACATCTACGTCGACATTGTACCTACCTATATGACAGTTCAAAATTTTAGAAAAATATAAGGGGATTTTTTTAAAAAAATTTTTGCTATAATTTTTTTTTTTTTAGGAAAAGGGGTAAAATAAGGGTTTTTTTAGTGGTAGGGATTTTGAAACTGATATAGAAAAAAATTTTAAAATTTTGGGCCTTCTATAATTTTTGTATATTTAGTTTTTTTCCATTAGTAGACCCGGTTTCCGGATATATTTGATCTTTGTCCACTATTGAGCCACCTTGGAAAGCAGAATGTTTATGAAGGATTTTTAAAAAATTTTTACGGAAATGTTTTAAATAATTTGAACAAAGAAAGTTTTTTAAAAAAAAAGCTTCCTAAATACCTTTTTTTTTTTTTTAAATTAAAAAACCCAAAGTTTTCAAACAGAATCATTTTTTTAAATTTCAAATTTTAAATTAAGTTTTTTTTTTTCTCCCTTAGATAATTAGAGAATTTTTTGTGTTTTAAAAATAAATATTTCCTTTTACTAAACAAGCCATAAATAAATAAACCCTTACATTTAAAATATCCTTTTAATCAAATAATTTAAATGTACATGAAGGTTAAAATTGGTATTTTTTAAAAATTTTTAAAGAAAAAAATATAGTCTCCATTTTTATTTTTTTGTAAGTATTAAAAATATATATTTTATTTAAGATTGCTTAGTTTAAATTATTACTACCAAAAAGAAGACCAGCAAGACTTTGAGCAAGCCCAAGAGAAGACCAAGACCGGGTGGTACAAGACCAAGACCAAGCCCCGGGCTTGAAGCCCAAAAAGACCAAAAAACCAAGACCAAGACTAGCCCGGTCTTGGTTTTGGTCTTGCTTTGCTCATCACTAACGGCATTTCCCGGGAAAACCCCTGATTAAGGATTTGGGTTTTTTCCAATTTGCATTTGTTCCTATACGGTGGAAAGATGTTAAAATGCATTTTCCGGCCCAGAAGGCTTTTTTTCAAAATCGTGAACCAGACTTTCTAGAGTCTTTTTCCGGGACCTTCCTGAACAAAAGCAGAAAACCGCATTCGATATCTGCTGGTCAAAATTTTTTTTCGGGCGATTTTGATTTTCCCCCCTGGCATGGGAACATGAAGAGTTAAAATCGAAGTACTAATGTATTGTACTTAAATAAAGTAAGGGGCAGTTTATTTACACAAGGCTTAACGATTTTAAAGTTTGGTGGGTAAAAGAAAGACCTACGCTGACAGCAGGCACAAAAAAAAAAGGAAATATCGCAGTCTTTTCAGGTGAATTATAAGTAATCCGTTTAATTTTTGTTTATAATTTTTTTTAATAGAAAATTTACTTTTTTTAATTAAACTTTATTCTTAATATTAAAGTAAACATTCACTGAAGCTTGACCGATTTTTCACTGTTCAGCAACGACTGCCAGATATTCAGAATATCGATACTAGGCTGGCTAAATATATTTTATACATTACAATTACAGGTTCTTTAATTTTTTTTAGAGATTTCTTTATGAATAATTTTAATGATCTCTAAATAAAAACGGAAAAAAATCAAACGTACTTTTCCAATGCAAGGGAAAAAAAACCCCAAAAATTTTTTTAGGTATTTGTTTCTTAACCCCCTAAATATATACCAAAAACAATTTTTCTAAATAAATTTTAAATTTTCCTTAAAAATTAAAATAAACTGATCCAAATTTTTTTAAAAAATTTTCCCCAAAAAACGGGAAAGTTTTAATAATTTTTACTTTGGGCCCCCCCTTAAAACTTTCTTCTGCCCTTTAAAGTTTTTTAAATTTGGATTTAAAATTTTTTTATTCCTTGTTGTTTTCCCTTTTCGGTTAAATTTTTTCTTTTTTTTCTTGATTTTTTTTCAAAAAAATTTTCCGAAAACAAATTCCACCTTTTAAAAATTTTTAATTATGAAAATTATTCCAAAAAATTTTTTCCGTTGGTTTAAACAAAAAACGACAAAAAATTAATTTGGGAACCTGAAAAAATATAAAATTTCCGTGTGGCTTTAAAAATTAAAAAAAAGTCTCCCAGTCTTTCTTTCCTTCGCCGACCCCAAGTTAACAAAATGGGCCCCTTTTTTAAAAACTTCGTTTCTTAAAAATTAAGAAATAAATTTTGAAAGGGAAAATTTATTTTTTATAAATTTTTTTTTTTTACCAAAATTTAGATTTTTTCCTTAAGGTAAAAAAATTGGTGAAAATTTAAAAAATTTTAAAAAATAAACAGTTTTTAAAAATTTTGTTAAATTTAAAATTTTGTTTAAAAAATTAAAAAATTAAAAAAATATTATTTAAAAATTAAAGAAAACTTGGAAATTTTTTTTTTAAAAACTCTAATTAAATTAAACAAAAAAATTCAAAAATTTTTAATTTTCCAACAAAATATTTAAACAAAAATTAATAAATAAAGTTTGTTCCCAAAACCCCAAAAAAATTTAAATTTTTTTAAAAATATTTAGTTGAAAACCGAATAAAATTATATCTTTTTAACAGTAACTTAGGAAAAAACGCTAAAACACGTCAATTGATTTTAAATTGTACGCATTTTTTGGCAATAAAATGAAATATTTTTTTTCAACCCTTAGCTGCAACCCTCCCCAACTTTTTTTTAAATGCAAACCTATGTCGTGTATGGGCTCATTGAAAAGCTCGTAAAAATGGAATCGATCATACTTTTTTTTTTTTAAACTATGTGGTTACCAGGAAATGAGAAAAAACTCTTTTAAAAACAAAAAAGTTAGAAATACCTACTTAGTGCTATCTACGGGAATTAACGTAACAGATGCTGAAAATGCCCTCCACCCTCTACTTGGCGGCTCCTAGGCGATGGTAAAACACCTTCTACGGAATTCCGAATGGCCTCAGCCGGTATGTAATATGATTCCACTCTAATTCTGTTTTTTAGATCTTCAATATTAGCTGGCCTATTTTGATAAACTTTGTCTTTCAGATATCCCAAAAAAATAATCTAATGGCTTTAAGTCTGAGGATCGTGGCGGCCATTCAATTGTACCACGTCGTCCAATCCAGTGTCCTGCAAATATTTCATCGAGATATTCTTGACTTCATACCTAAAATGTGGGAGCGCCGTCTGTTGGAACCAAAGTGTTTCAGTAAGGGATATCTGGATTCGCTTATTGGGAAACATAACAGCTAAAGCACTAATTCAAAGCGTAAAAAGTCTAAATAGCGTGCAGCTGTAAGGTTTCCTCAAAAGTATGGCCCTAATATTCTGTTGTTGATGATGCCTGCCCATACATTTACTTTCTGAGGACGCTGCGTATGAGCTTCGCATATCCAGTGTGTTTCCTGACTCCAGAATCGATAATTGTGCCTGTTCACTACTCCATTTAAATAAAAAATAGCTCCGTCCGAAAAGAGTAGGTTCAGTTGAAACCCATTATTCTCGTCACATCGCCTCATTATTTCCTCACAAAATTGCAAACGCCTATCATAGTCATCTTCCAAGATCTCTTGGACAAGATATACCTTATATGGGTGGTATTTTTCTGTTTTTAAAAGCCTCCCAATCGTACGTCTAGACGCAGATTGTTTTGAGCTAATGAAACCGTTGACAAATGTGGATCTTCCTGTAGAGATACGGCAATGTTCAATTTTTGATCTTCGTCTAAAACATGTGGCGGGCCACTTCTGGGCAAGTCCTTCACTGTACCATGTTCTTCAAATTTGTGTAAGATCTTACTCACAGTAGCCTGGGAAATGTGATTTTCGGATATTTTGCATTAAATAAAGTACACACTTCACTTTGACTCCGCATTCTATCCCCACATCCCAACAATATCAGACTTCGATACGCTGCCTCTTGACAATACCATTTTGTTTGGCAATTAAAAAGAACACTTTAAAGGATTACACAATTAATAAACTAAACAGATTTCAATTATACCCAAATGCCAAATTTTAAAACTGAGTCAAAAAAATTTTTCTTATCAGGGCATTAAATTTGGTACAAAAAAATTTAACAACCTTTTTCTCTTTTTGAAGTACACTGCTCAACAATTGCTTGGGATTATAACAATTTTATGTGTATTTTTTTTCTGAAAAAATAAGTTCCAAAGAATGTTGATGCTAGATTACGTTATCAGTTTTACACATAATCAATAAAATTTGTTGTGCTTCCTGCCCAGGTTGGTCTGTACTTAAAACTTGTAAACTTTTAGAAACTAGGTACTGATGTCCTTAGCAATTGTTGAGTAGTGTACATCATTAATGCTGAATGCCACTTTATTTGTTTATTTGCAACGTTAATTCACCCGTAGATAGCAATAAGTAGGTATTTTAACTTTTTTGTTTTTAAAAAGAGTTTTTTTCTCATTTCCTGGTAACCACATAAGTTTAAAAAAAAGAAAGAGTATGGTCAGATTCCATTTTTACGAGCTTTTCAATGAGCCCATACACGACATAGGTTTGCATTTGAAAAAAAAAGTTGGAAAGGGTTGCAGCTAAGGAGTTGAAAAAAATATTTCATTTTATTGCCAAAAAATGCGTACAATTTAAAATCAATTGACGTGTTTCAGCGATTTTTTCCTAAGTTACTGGTTAAAAAGATATTAATTTTATTCCGAACTTTTGCGCATCCCTGTATAGGGAAATATTTTTTTAACAACCGTAATAAATTTTTGTCCCTAAAAGAAATTTTCTTATTAGGATATTAAGTACAAAAATTAATTTTTTGTTTTTCTTACTCATTTTTTAAAAATATATATACCCAAATTTATAACAGTTTGTAATCTAAATAAATAATCAATTACTATAAATAATTGTGCTGTTCCTAAAAAGGTGTTAATCATAGTCCCCTCGGTAGTGTTAAGTTTAAAAAATGTGTACCACTCTTAGGTCTCTAAAAAGAACTAAAATACTGACTCACATAAGCACCTATGTTCTTATATTTATATACCCAAATTTAAAATAATTTGTTTTCTAAATAAATAGAAAATCACCATGATTCCGCAAAAAAAAATGTTTTATGCCTAAAATAATAACTGTGTTTCCAAAATAGTACCAATAAATTTGCTAAGTTCTAACTATTTTTGATAATTCTGGTAAGTTCTGATTAGTTCTAGGTAGTTCCAGTTAGTTCTAGTTAGTTCTGTTAATGTAATTTTAACAATTGATTGAATGTTTAGGTAATTGCACATACGTTTATAGATAACTCTGTCGTGTAGTCGGAAAACCCGTTAAAATTGGCAAATATCATATCTTAGATTCTTTTAAAGTTGGAAGTTGATCTTTTAAAAATCACTATCTATATTGTGTTCTTTAAACAGACTAAAGGCGGACGCTGTCCGATGTGTTTTTTTTTCAAGATCGCAGTTTAAATATTTTGTAGTGATATTTAATTGATATACAATTAATTAGAATCGTCCGATGTAAATTACAAACTGATTACAAAGTTCATACGTATATTATAACTTGTATGTTCTAGTTTTGCAAGTATGGGTGATAAAACTGTTGAAACTTGTGCATCACGCGCTATTTCACTCATGGGGCTAAGTAGTGGGAGGTCAAAACAGGCTAGGTGGAATGTACCACGCCAGGCCTTCTCTACGGCTTGCTTTAAACCCCCCACTTCTTTAACTCAAGAACGAGATCTCTTGTCCACCGTAATGGTTGAAGCCTTTTAACACTTTTCATAACGAGGAGTGAAAATTCTGAATGATATATATATATATATATATATATATATATATATATATATATATATATATATATATATATATATATATATATATATATATATATATATAAATATATATATATATATATATATATATATATATATATATATATATATATATATATATATATATATATATATATATACATATATATATATATATATATATATATATATATATATATATATATATATATATATATATATATATACAGGATGTTTGATTACATTTATCACTGGGCTATCCTTATAACAAAAGGGAGCATGAAAACCTAGTGGCTTTTACCTTTCGTAAATCTCCGCAAGGCATACCAGTAATTTAATAGTTTTAAAATTGAATCAAACGTCAAATGAATTATTAAAAACGGAACACTATTCAGTTTTTAGTCAATGATTCATTAGTTGCAACTTTTCAATAATTTTTATTTTTTTCAATAAAGGAGTGGGGAAGCTTTTTGTTACTAATTTCAAAACATGACTAATATCTGCCTCTCAACGATCGACCTCAACCTAAGCTCGTTTAAAAGAGAACACCTCACAGATCCAGCAAGTGTTTTGATGGGTACAAAATGTTGATCAATAAACTTTAAAACAAGACATGTTGCAACCTAACTTATTTTAATTTTTCTAGGTTATTTTAAATGGTATAAAGATACCAGCTTCTGTCTCAATGGGGAAGGTATAAACTGAATTGAATAGGAAACATCAATCAAACCATTTTAATTATCTCAAACCTGTTAAACAAATATTTAGAATTGTTGTAAAAAGCATTAAATTTCTATAATTTTCTGGATAAACATTATAACTTAAGACGAGAATATAACAAACAAATGCCTCAATTAATGACAGGTAATATCATGTAATTTTCTTCATATGCTTTAATAAATAGCGTTCTTGTAACTTTCGAAATAAACTTTAAGTATATCATACGCTTCTGCATTAGAATAGATCTTGATTCAATAATTTAGGCTAATTTTTGTTGAATAATAAACAAACAAAAAAATTACACTGTGATATTACCTGCCACATGCTGAATTTAGGCATTTGTTTGTTATATTGAAATTCATGGTCAACTCTGATCATTTTAAAGGAGAATCTTAAGGATTATAATGTTTACTTGAGATTATATTTGAAATGCATATTTGGGGTAACTGTTATTAATTAAATCGAAAATATATTTTTCGCCTGAACAACATTCTTTATGCACTTTTTAAATAAAAAATTTATATAAATCAAAATTAATGTTTTTTTATTAATGAATTCTAAATATTTGTTTAACCACTTATATATTGAAATACAGTTTTAACCAGTGCTTTTCTAACTAAATTGTAGTTATAAGGGACAAGAGAAGAGTATATCTTTCCTTTTAAAATAACCTAGAAAATTAAATATAAGTTAGGTTTGCAACATATTGCCATTTTAAAAGTTTATTAGTCAACTTTTTGTAATTACCAAAACATTTGCTGAATCTGTAGGGTATTCCCTTTTAAATGAGCTCAAGCTGAAGTCAATCCATTAAGGCATTTTAAAGATACAGCATTTTTTGAAATTAGTAACAAAAGCTTCCCCCACTCTTTTATTTACAGAGGAAATAAAAAAAGGTACTAGAAAAAGTTGTAAAACTGAATAAAGAAATGTTCCGCTTAAAAATGCATTTTGTCATTATAAGTCAATTTTAAGAATTAGACTTAGTAGGCATGCTCTTGCGTGGATATTTACTAAAAAGGTAAAATATTTTTAATGGAAGCATGCTCACTTTTGGTATAAGGATTTTTTTTCTGAACCCCTGGGGTCAACAGCTTTCCATATATCCAAGTAGCCAGCCTTAATCACACTAAATATATATATATATATATATATATATATATATATATATATATATATATATATATATATATATATATTATATATATATATATATATATATATATATATATATATACATATATATATATATTAGGGGAACTCAGGATTTATGAATTTGACATGTAAAGTGACGGTATTTCAGAAGCCGAAATTCTTACTGTTTGGTATTCCAGCCCTTGCTGTTGTAATACTACATATTTTTATTTTAAAATCAAGCATGCCTGGATATTATTTTTTGAATTTATATAGTAGTAGTATTAGGCAAGATATGTGTTTATAAGAAAGTTGTTAGAATGTTATACCATATCTACTTTGATTTTTAATGTCAGTACCAATTTATTTTATCTGAAGATGGACAAGTAATAATTCAACGTAAAATCAAAGTAGCCCTATGGTTATGAAATCCGGTATTCGGGCATAATTTTGCATTCTAAACAACTTTTTCTTATAAATTTTTTATATCTGCCTAGGAAACAATACTTTACCTACTCATAAAATTTAAAAATGCTCAGATTAAGGCATGCTTGATTTTAAAAACAAAATATACAATTTCTTATTTTGAACTAATATAGTTTGTTGTTAAACATCAAATTTCAACTCCAAAATTTTTTGTCATTTTTACGTATAAATTCGTTCATCCTGACACATTGTATATATATATATATATATATATATATATATATATATATATATATATATATATATATATATATATATATATATATATATATATATATGATATATATATATATATATATATATATATATATATAAGATACAGAATAAATATGGATTTTAATAATCCATTTACTAAATTCAAATCGGACAGTTACAGTTAATATGCTGAATCGTCGATAATATTACTGCAATATATTTAAACGGTAATTAAAAAAAGTTACTGTAAAAGTAAAAAAATATAGTCTAAGAGCCAAAGAAACTCTGGCTCTTGAACTATAAGGTTTTTTTGCGACCCTGCAGATATGCAATGTATTTTTTAATAAAATATTTCTTTATTAAAAGATGTTACATCGCTAAACACGAAAGTCCTAAATTGAATCACACAATGAGAAACGTCATGGGAAACACTAATAAGAAAATTTTGGCCTCTGACGCTACAGAAATTCACTCTAAATTAATGGTAGCAAAATAAGATGTGTACACATAAAAGTTTGCTTAGGAACTTCGGAACGTTTATTTTCAGGCACGTGTGTGTGTGTGTTTGAAATTAAAAACTTAGAAGCGCACAGGTGCATGATTGTTTGAACATTGTTTGTTTTGTCTATTCTACTTTATAATGCTATCGCACGTTCGCTAGCCCTTGTGAAGACAGGAAAATTTTGTAGAAAGTAATGGCGAGGCACGCTGCATGGTAAAGTCTCCTTGAAAGTATTAGACAATGATATGTTTTTAATAACAGAAAAATCTTGGATTTTTATTGTCTTTATTTGTTAATTGATACACAATCTTTCGGTTAGTGTTGTATCTCCAACCGTTTTTAAGTGATAACAAAAAAATTTTTCTTAAAAACTACAACTAATATATTATCCCTTGTTCACCGAAGCCTGACCGACTTCTCACGCTTCAGCGAACGGCTGCCAGATATTCGAAATATCGATACTAGGTTTGCTAAATACATTTTAGTTGTTTAAAATTATTACAGCCTCTTTAATTTTTTTTCTTCCAGTGGGTTTCTTTATGAATAGTTGAAGAGTGACGCACAGGACAACTTGACTGATGTCACCTATATGCGTTTTTGTGTTCTTTAACGCTAACTTCAAGTGGTTATTTGTTTCTCGGATGTATACAAACATATTTGCGGGGAATTTGAGAGCAGTCATTTTTGAATCATTGTTGTCTGATCTTAGTGAGAACATTTCAGAGTAGTTTTTGGATTAAAATGCCTTTAAGCATAATATTTTAACGGCTTTAAATTCTAAACCACTTTAAGAAGTATTCTTACTAAGACGAGAGACCATATAATAATGTTTCAAAATGACTGAATCTACCAAATTTCGTAAATGTGGTACGGCATCAAAACAAAAAAACACTCGAAGTTAGAGTGAAAGAAACACAAACATACGGAACAAGATAAAATGTCGAAATCAGGGATCGCCAAACACGCTTGGTCAAAAACACCGCATACAATGGCCGGAAGCAAAAACTGATGGTAAAACCCACTGGAAAAACAAAATTTAGAAAGCTGTAAACCAACCAAAATGTATTTAGCAGCCCTAGTATGAAAATTCCTGAATATCTGGCAACCGTTGCTAAACTGTCAAAAAGTCGGTCAAGCTTAGTAAACATAATATATATATATATATATATATATATATATATATATATATATATATATATATATATATATATATATAGATATATATATATATATATATATATATATATATATATATATATATATATATATATATATATATATATATATATATATATATATATATATATATATATATATATATATATATATATATATATATATATATATATATATATATATATATGTAATGGACAAAGTAAGAAATATTTTTATTTCAAACAATCTTCTTGCTCGCCTCGTATCCAACAATAAATTGTAATGTTTATTTTACATATCTCCTTAGGTACTAAATATTTTCACATGTTTACTTTTTGGGCCATAGACATTCCTAGCTTTCTGCGTTTTTTTGTTTAGGTCTTGACAAATGTATGGAAAGTTTATTTCATATCAGTATTTTTAAATAGTTAACACATTGGATTAGTTTTCACTGCTATAACCAGCACTTATTGAAATGGCAAGAATAAGTATTTGCTGGAAAGAGTTATGGGAATTTTAAAGTTATTGAGTTAAAAGATTTGGGTGTAAAGCAGTGCACTATAGCAAGAAATTTAGGCTTAAGGAGAGGGCAAGTCATTTCGAAAATTCTAAAGAAGTTTCGCCATTGAAACGTTAATCTCAAAGCTTGTGTCAACCTAGAAAAATTAATTTCCACAAGAAAGATATTAAAATAATTTTGATAGCTGATCCGCATAAATCGTCCACCCAAATTAATGCACAAATTCGGCTGTTGTGGAGATGTCAACAAGATAATGAACCAAAACATTCATCTCATTTAGTGAAAAATTGGTTTTGAAGAAAAGCGTTGATTTACAGGAATGGCCATCACAATCCCCCGACCTCAATCCAATTGAGCATCTTTGGGAGCACTTAGAGCGGGAAATTCGGCAAAGAATAATTCATAACGAAAATTATCTATGGAAAATTCTACACGATAAATGGCGGAAGATTCCAGATGTGTATTAAAATCTTGTTGATTCCACGCCAAAAAATGTAGGGAAGTCATCAAGGCGAAGGGATTTCCAACAAAATACTGAAGATTACTTGTTTAATTTATGTGTTTGATTTTTTTTTCTTGCTAAAAATATTCTTTTCATACTTTTGTTCTTTATTTATCATATATTATGAGAATTTTGTTTTAGATTGACATTTGGATTTATAAATAAAATATTACTGAGTATGATGGGATATTGAGACTTAGTATGTAACATTATATTATTGAACAAATATTAAGAATAGAACCAGAAAACAAATCTTTCCATACTTTTGTCCATGACTACAAGACATATATATATATATATATATATATATATATATATATATATATATATATATATATATATATATATATATATATTATTATATATATATATATATATATATATATATATATATATATATATATATATATATATATATATATATATATATATATATATATATATATATATATATATATATATCGTGAATTTTTAAGAATAGTTTTTAGTTATCACTTCAAACGGTGGATGATACGTTACTAGCTGTAAAACAGTTAACAAATAAAGACAATGGAAGTCCAATATTTTAATGTTTTTGAATGCAAGGATGGTCTTATATTATGTTCTCGGTCTGTATGGGCAAACTTGCAACGATAAAGTAAATAAAACTTTTCTGTTACCTTCAATAAACTTATTAGTTGTTAAAGTTTATGCCACAACTAACTTAATTCAAGCTACAAGATAAACGGTGGTTAATAAAAATCTTTCTGTGCATGCTACACATGCAAATCTTTCTAGTCAAGAGATAAAATCTATAATGATGTTAACAGGCTCCGGTACAAGAACTATAAGATATCAGATTGTAGATTACATTTAAGGTCTTGTACATCTAAAGATTGACTTAGTTGTGGAAACTTGGAATAAGACAAAATTTTAATATTTTTTAAGATCTGTTATACCAAACTATGATTAAACCATTTTTTAAATCTTATCCTAAAATGGCAAAAAAGGTATAATTTTAAGGATTATACACACACTCTACTTATAATAAGAAGTCTTACAAGACTTTTTACATCAACCTGACTTAGATCCAAATCCAAAATTAGCTGCCTCCAAACAGCCTCAGCTCGTGCAGACACTGAAGTCCAAAATCAAAATATCCTGAGATCAGTAAGCAACTACATTTCCATAAAATTAGGATGTTTAACAATGCCGTCCAGGCCTTCAAGATAAGCTTAAAGAAGCAGTTTTGGGAAAGAAGAAAGAAAAAAAGGAAACATTAACCCAGGTGTGCCGTACCAAAAGAAAAACCTATTATAAAATGTGCCCAAAATTGCTTCTAGAGAATTTATTACATTTTTTGAGAAATACAACTTTAATAAATAATAAAAATGTTTCATGAAATGTAAAAACTTAGTTACTCCATCAAAATATTTAATTATTACCTGCAATAGATGACTTATCTTGAACTAAAAGATCACAGATTCACTTTTTACTTTTAGTCTAGCACAAGTTCATCCTGGGCTTTTAAAGTGACCATATCACAAGAGTTTTGTAGCTTATAAAACCTCGGTTACCGGAAGAAAGAGAACAGATATAACGAAAATATTACGCAAATCAAATTGATGTCTGAACAAATCAAAATACACTAAATAAAAAAAAGTAACTACATCAAACAAACCCTAAAATAAAATTTAAATTATTTTAAAGTACTATCACTAAATTATTAATTATTTTAAAAACAAAACATAAACAATATATTATTATATCAACTGTCAAAGTTTAAACTAGCAAGTTATTATCCTATTTATACGGTTTTTTCAAATTAAATCTTAAAAAGTAGAAATATCACTTAAATTATTATTTTTCTTTTAATGAAAACAATAATTATTTTATTTACATTATATTATTGTTAAAATTCAAATGCAATATTTATGGGAATTTATATCAAATCTCATACTTTTATGTGAAACGATAACAAAGTTATTATAGGAAAAAATACGCTGTAACATTATATTTTTAATAATATTATTTTATCTGCTAGCCTTAAAAGCTGATGCATTGGTTTATAAGCCTCAAAAAATATTTCTCTACCAAATTTAATTATAATTTCTTTTAAAAAGCTGTGGGATCCATACAACAATTTTAATTGAAAATTAAGGAAAAATTAAGCAACTTTAATTTTAACAAAGCTGCATTAAAGTTTTGGGTTTGTTAGCGGACGGTTTTTGTTTATAATTA
This sequence comes from Listronotus oregonensis, assembly GCA_019359885.1. Taxonomy (NCBI): domain Eukaryota; kingdom Metazoa; phylum Arthropoda; class Insecta; order Coleoptera; family Curculionidae; genus Listronotus; species Listronotus oregonensis. The sequence continues at coordinate 31,498 of JAHBCN010005478.1, read as the reverse complement.
GCTTGGAAAGTATTATGAAAATAGAAGAATAATAAAGTCTAACAAAGACATTCTCTGGAAATTAAAAACACAACAGAGCTTTGTGAATATATTTTAGTAAGACGAGATTTTTTTTATAGTCTAAACCACTCTAGGGATTTAGAAACAAACAAAATGGAAAGTCTGGTATTTTTCTAGATAATCTCTAAAGGGATGCATGATGGTGGCATTTTCGTTAAAAAAGGGCAAATTCATATTTATAAAATCTTAAAAACTACTTGATATAATAAGGTGAAATTTGGCACAAAGGTAGATTATGAGTAGAAGTAGAGCTAAAAAGGATTTTAGTAAGCTTTCCCCCCCAAAGGGTAGAATGGGATTAAAATTTTGCATGGAACTTTGTAAGTTCTAGACTTAGATGTATGAAAATTTGTATTGACGCTATTAATTATGATTAAGAATGATTTGCTTTATTACTTCTGGAATTACATCCCTTAAAGCAGGGGTCTCCAAACTACGGCCCGAGGGCCACATCCGGCCCGCGGACAGATTTTGTCCGGCCCGCGGAGTGCTAGCATACTTGAAAACTCCTTTTAGAGAACAAATAATTTTTATAGCAAATTAAATTTAGTTTACTGAAGTATTCTAATTTTATGTTGAATAATTATTAATATGACATCTACATTGATATGGTCATGGGCTAACTCCGCTAACTCATAACATTCTTGTAGGCTTATTGTTATTGTTTTTGTGATAAGTTGGATAAAGAAACACAGAATTGTAATGAGTAAAGACATGTATAATATACAGAAAATTTAACTTCAGTATATAATAACTAACAAATTATTGAAATGAATCCAACTAACATTTTATACATTTTAAATAATCACATAACTTATAACAAACAAAATGACATATGAAATACTAATGAGATTTATGTAATTGAGATTTTCCACTGACAATAGTTTGTAGTTGTGGACTAATTTTACTTGTACCAATTATTAAAAGAGATTTAAGATGCTCATCAGTTAATTTCGATCTGTAAACATTTTTTGTGTACTTCATTTTGGAGAAGGTTTTCTCACACAAATAAGTAGTACCAAAAACAGAAAACAGACCACGAGCAAATTTATGCAAATTATCAAATTGTGTCAGTGGAAGACTCTTATAAAATTCCAACAAAGATGAGTTTTGATATTTGTTCTTAATTATATCACTGCATTGTAGATCAATCATTTCCATTTTTAAGTTCCAAATCTTAATTTGATTCGCAATGGCATCAAAGTCCGAGAAACGAGTATCAAAATTTATCTTCAAAGCACTCAAAGTTTCGATTGCAAAATCGATAGGAAACTCAGTCTCAGTAGTGTGGCTGAATATTTCACATGTTTTAAAATGTAAAAACATTTACTTCGTAGTTGTGATTGAAACAGTCTCAATTTCTTCCGGAATGATTTGATATTAGTGTATAAATCAGGAAGATGCTGGTTTTCTCCTTGCAATCCCAAATTCAGTTCGTTCACATGTTTTGTCAAATCAACATAGAATGCTAACTTCCACAGCCATGCGTTGTTTTGTAATTCAGTAAGAGGGCAATGCTTTTCATTCAAAAAAATTTCGATCACTGCTCGAAGTTCAAAAAGCGCTGAAGGACTTTCCCACAACTAAGCCAGCGTACGGCAGTATGATAAGGTAAGTCAGTTTCTCCAATCTCTTCAATAAATTGTCGGAATTGTCGGTGATTCAGCCCAAAAGATCTGATAAAATTAACAGTTGATATGACTGGTTTCAGAACGTCAGACATATCCAAACATTTTCCGCACAAAGACTGTTGATGAATGATACAATGTAAGACTAATGGTTTTGAACCACTGTCATTTTCTACAGCCTTTGACACAAGAGCGACCACTCCTTTATCTTTCCCACTCATGTTTTTGCCTCCATCAGTTGTAATACATTTCAAGTTTTTCCATCGAAGGTTCTTTTGATTAAGTTGTGCCATGAATACTATACATATCAAGAAGTTCTTCGTGCACTTCATAGCTTTTATCTATTCCTCGAATATAAATCAACACCTGAGCAGTATCTGACACATCCGTTGACTCATCCAAGGCCAAAGAAAACCACTCAAAATGTCCATTTTTGTCGAACAGTTGAGAGGATATATTTTCAGCGATGTTTTCTACCCTTCGAGCCACAGTGTTTGCTGACATACTGACAGTTTTTAATAAATTTACCTTTTCAGGGCACATTTCTTCGGCTACTGCAATTATGCATTCTTTGATCATTTCTCCATCGGTGAATGGTTTTCCACGTTTAATTTCAAGGCCACAAGCTGGCCCGAGTTGCAGCCTCTTGTTCAGTTTTGAGTTTTGTAAATGAAGATTGCTGCGATTTCAATCCCGCTGCATAGCTTCGAATTTTTCTGTCCGCAAACTTCCTGTATATTTTGAGTAATTTTGAAAATGTTTTGTTTCATAATGACGTTTAATGTTATATTCTTTGAGAACGGCTATGCTTTCATTGCAAATCAAACATAGCGCCTTGTTACTGGACTCAATTACGAATACTAATGTTCCATGATCTTTGAATTTTCTGCATTCACTATCAATTTTTCGCTTCTTTTCCATACTACTAATTCACACACAAAAGCAACAATTCAAATCAAAATACTGTTATAAAGATGTCTTAAACTTAAACACGCACAAACACGTTTTAAGGAGGTATGCAATATTTTATTTAACAACAGTGTCATAGGAACTGACTTGTGGTTGCGCCACTAGCCTTCTTATATATTCCAATTACTGCCATCTAGAAGTGAGTGGAAGACACCAGAACTTTCTCGAACCAACGAGATTATTCTGTACGTGCTATTAGCGCCATCTGTTAGCGATAGAAGGTACTACCTATTTCCGCTTGTGTCCACCAGATGTCGTGTCACGTTACTCCTCATGGCTCGTACTCTACGACTAATCTAGAAATTACAGATAATGACAAGAAAATTAATAATATGCAGTGTTGCCGTTTTGCGGACTTTAGTCCGATTTGCAGCCTTTTTTAAACGTTGTCTACTTTTTCGGACTTTTTTTTTCATCAGTGGACTATTTCACTTCTTACCACCGGCAACAATGATAATATGGTTTTGGCCCTCGGAACTTACTGGAGTAATCAGTATGGCCCTAAGGCTGGAAAGTTTGGAGACCCCTGATGTACACGATGAAAAAATAGATAAAGTAAACTAAAAAAACGATTTCAGTTATAGTTTTAATTATGTTTCATGAAATTGAAAATTATATGACAAAAAAACCATTTTAATAGTATAATACTTCCATATTTCTTCATTCTAAAAATATTCTCCTTAAATACCGCTCGTGCATAAAAATTAGGCAGATAATTTTCATTCAAGCTTGTTATACAAATTCCACTCGTTCTTCGAACTCGTGGAATTATAAATAACCCTGATTTTTTTACGTTTACCTTTTTTGGGATAACTGTGAATAAATTCTATTGACGATATTTATGAGTAGAGATACTTTTTCCTTCCCATAAACTGCAAAACATGTCTTTTAAAATATCCCTTTTTTGCCATTTAGCCATCTTATATTCCATTAATTTTACGTTATAAAACAGTTTTCGAAGAAAACCTATACCTTTGAGGTTTAGATTCGGGGAAAAACGCCTGAAAAGATCCAGTTTTAGATATTTAGGTACACAAAATACGTTTAGAAAAGCCTGTTGTTTATTTCCCCCTTTATAGATTTTTTTTTGAAAATAAATATTTTTGCTTTACAAAAATAACACTGATCGATTGTAATTATATACATATGTAGAAGCTCTTTGATGGTGTCGATTTCACAGGACGTTAAACATGGAAGCAGGACGTTATACAAATGAACCTACGTAATTCCATGCCGGTGTTTTTGTTCCATTAAAAACTATTTTTAGTAAATTTTATTTGCTTTATTGGTGTAATAATATTTTTTATGAAAGGGAAATAATAAGGGAAACATTCGATAATATTTAGGTTGTATTAAGATGATTTATAAAACAAAATCATTTATTAAGCTTAGGTTGAAAAAAAAATAAGAATATTAACCAACTAATCGAATGGGTTTTTTATATTGGGATAAATCGCGAAGGCTTAAACCCTTAATAGGTACTTATGTACCGTGGATGTCTTAAGTGGGGTAAGAGGTACTTTATTAAAACGACACAGAGTTTAACAACGCATTTTCGCTTCGCTATTGCTTTCTGATTATTTTTTATAATACTTTCCTATAACTATCTCTAGTAGTTTTTGACTTATTAGTTAATTTCTTTTTTAAACATAGCATTAATTAAATTTTTAATACTAATTAATTAGAAAATTTAACGCTCATTGTACTGAAAAGATGACACGTGATCTATTTGAAAAGTTTGATGTATACAGCGTGTCCCACGCAGTTCTTGCCATATGGGAAAATTTTTTACTGACAGTCGAAACAAAATCATTTTGATGTAGAAAAGTACCCTTATTTTGCAATATTCAAAGAAAAGTTATTTAAAGGAATTATTTAGAATTAATTTTTATATCTAATTACGAAATCACAGCCACCTACGAAAAATATATATTTTTGTATTTCAGTAAATCAGAACGGAATAAAAAGTAAAAGCTTTAATATAAAACAAATTAATGTATCACTTATAACAAAAGAAAATTAGTATAATTCAAATTTTAATATAGCCACCTTCTTTTTCCATGCATTTTTCTGTTAACTTGGAGAATTTTGAAACAACTTTTCTCAAAACAACTTGAGGGATTTCTCGAGCACACTGGTTTATTATCCTTTCTAAGCTATCGATATTTTGAAATGGTCGGTGAGAATACACTTTTTCCTTTAAATATCCCCAAAGAAAGTAATCCAGTGGGTTCAGGTCGGGTGACCTCGCCAGCCAATGAATTTCTGAAAATCTTCCTATCCAACGCCCCTGGAACATTTCCTGAAGAAACTCGTTAACAGCTCGAGAACTATGGCATGGCGCACCATCATGCTGATACCACAAAGTATTTCTAATGTCACGTGGAAGGCCATTAATAAAGTCAGACAACTGATTTCCCAAAAAATGAAGGTAAACATCCGACGTTATATTACCCCGAAGAAAAATGGGCCTATCAGTTGATTATCTAAAATTCCGCACCACACATTTGTCTTAAAAGAAAACTGATCCCGACACTGGGTAACAAACCGCGGGTTAGCTGTACTCCACCATCGATAGTTCTGGAGCTAACAACTCCATTTGACGTAAAACAAGCTTCATCAGAAAAAATATTTTTCTATAAAGATACGGGTCGTCTTCATGCATACCTTGATACCAAGCTGAAAAATCAAACCGGAAATCAAAGTCTCCAGGATGCAATGTGTGGACAAAGATGGGTTTATAGGGATGAAAATGATTCGCTTTAAGAACTCTTCCAGTAGTAGATTTACAGACTGAGCGTCTTTCATTTCCAGGAAATACTTTTTTACGACTGCTTTAGAAAATGGGGTTTTGCACAACGTTAAACAAGCTTTGAAAAATTGTATTTTGCGAACTAATGTGTGCAAGGAAAATATGTTTTTTTTGCACACGGTTCTGTCTTTCAATATTTTTTATTTTGTCATTTACGTTTGACATAAGCGTGTGAAAATTTTTCACATGGATATAAAAAATTTTCACACAGTCCTGTCAAAAGAAAAAAGTTTAAAAAATAATAAAAATCGCATATTAATCCTTATTTTCTGCAGTCGTAAAAAGATGTGCAACACGTTTGAAACTGATCTGTGTACACTCGTATGATTAAAGCCCCGGGGCCTACGGCTCGTGCACAAACTCATACTCGTGTGCAAAATTTTTTTCAAAACTGTTGCACAATATACTATTTCCACATTTCTCAAGGAAATCTTGGGATTTTCAACAACGGCTTGGATAATTTGCAAGTCAAAATCTTCATCATCTTCGAACTGAACTTGATTTTTTTTATTGAATCTGTTTTCTTCTACACTTCCACTACCTTTAAATTTTGCCATTATGTGTCCATCAGTTTGATGAGATACAGATATTTCAGGATGCTTTTCATTGAAAATCTCAGCGGCTTCTCTAAAGGTTTTGTAGTTGTCACCCACAATTAAAACAATTTTAATCTTCTGTTCCGTGGTTAGTTTTGGTGGCATAATAAATCAAAATGATAAATGGATAAACTGAATTTATAACTGTACTTCTGACTAGAAATAATGTCAGTGTTTATGTCAGTTATTATTGGCATAGTTACCTTCAGGTCCGATAATTACCTTTGTTAATTTTTGACAAAATTTTTTAATGCAAAATAAAAAATACCCTTTTTTCGTAGGTGGCTGTGATTCGTAATTAGATATAAAAATTAATTCTAAATAATTCCTTTAAATAACTTTTCTTTGAATATTGCAAAATAAGGGTACTTTAGTCTTGGATAAATTTTACGTTTTTGTCGCTACTCTGTATACTGCTGGTATTTTTAAACTTTTTGCGTAGGGATTTTTAGTTTTTAAATAAGCAGAACTTTTCTACATCAAAATAATTTTGTTTCGACTCTCAGTAAAAAAATTTCCCATATGGCAAGAACTGCGTGGGACACGCTGTATAGGGTGTCCCAGAATATGTGGGCAATAACTCGGAATTCTAATAGAAAACCTAAAAATATTATGATAATTTCCCATTAATTTTTTTTCTACGAGACTTCCCTACAGAGATACAGGTACATAACGAACACCCCTCGAAATGTTTTTTTTTTAACTTTTAAAATACTAGGCGCAATTTAATATTTTTTTAATATGATGGTATCTAGATAAGTCTTCTTAAAATGAACTCATTAAATTATATTTGACTTATTTAGTTTGCCAGGTACGGACTAGCTCTGCCACAATAATAGCATTTTTTTTAACACCCTGTATGATAAAGGCTCAACAATATTATTTTTGAATAGCTTTAACCTTAAACTAAAAAAAAGGTATTCTTGATTGACATCGATAAAATCAACTGTTTACGAGAAATAAAATATCATGTTTGGGATATTTTTTTACAATATACAGGGTGTTTTCTAGTTGTATGTCAATATTTAAGGAAGTAATTTTTGGGTCCATTTTAAGGAGAAAACTTCATATGTCTTAAACGTCTTAACTTTTGAGATAGAGGGTAGTAAAATTTTCAAAAATAAATCATTTATTGAAATGAAATTTGGCATAAATGTACTATGTATCAAAAAGCATTTTTCAGTGTATCATTTTTTTTATTTGCCAAAATAGGCCGGTTAAATTCTGTACGAACGCCACTTGTGGAAATAAAAAAAATGTGGTACACTAAAAAATGCTTCTTGATATATGGTAAATTTATGCCAAATTTCATTAAAATATCTAAAGTGGTATTACAGATATTAATAATGAATTATTTAATTTTAAAAATTTTACCACCCTGTATCTCAAAAGTTAAAACGTTTAGGATAAACGCTCATAAAGAGTTTTTTTCTTAAAATGGATTCAAAAATTGCTTCCCTAAATATTGACGTACAATTAGAAAACACCTTGAATAATGTAAAAAAATTACCAACAATGATATTTTATTTCTAGTAAAAAGTTAATTCTATCAATGTCAATCAAGCATACCTTTGTTTTTTAGTTTAAGGTTAAAGCCATCCAAAAATAATATTGTTGAGCCTTTATCATACAGGGTGTTAAAAAAATGCTATTATTATGTTAGAGCAAATAATTTAATGGGTTTATTTTAAGAAGACTTATTTAGTAACCATCATAAAAAAAATATTAAATTATGCATAGTATTTTAGAAGTTATTTAAACAAAAACAATTTTCAGGGGCGTTCGTTAGGTACCTGTATCTCCGTAGGGAAGGGTCATGGGAAAAAAGTTTATGGGAACTTGTCATATTATTTTTAGATTTTCTAATGGAGTCCGAGATTATTGCCCATATATTCTGGAACACCCTGTAGAGAAACTTTTTTAAATATTTTTCACTAAGGAATCATCTACTGATATTTAAACGTGTATTTTGTAAACAGCCTGTATATTACCAAAAATCCCTTAACCCAATCTCTTTTCCAATCAAATTTCACAGTGCGGTGCGGAAAGTCCAACGACACAATTACCGCCTTCGCCGTTGACCGGTAACGACATTTATCACTTTACGCCTTTTCCCATTAAAATCTCCTTTATCCTATATTAATATCGTTGACAGATACCCGTTTCGTAATTGCGTATGTAGGTTGAAGCCCTGAATGTGTCAATTTCATGCGGTATTAAAACTAGGACTGACAGCGCTTTAAATGGACCGTGCGGTCTTTCGCAACTCGTATGTGTCTGTTTTTGTCTCTTGAGAATTTCTAGCTTATTTTAGGTGTTACGTTTTATATATCCAACATAAATATATATTACACGACGCACACAAGCGAAATTCGGGGAAAACCCGGCCATAAATCGGAAATACCAACTTCGCAATTAAGGCCTATTCTGAGTATAATTTCATTATCTAGTTACCTGGGTATAATAAACAATCACCCTTTTATTTTTAGTCTTGTCAGTTGCAGAAATATTTTAGTTGAAAGCTGATGTTCGTGGAGACTATTTCATTGTGATTCAAACGCGCCTGTGAAAATTAGTAATTTATATTCAGTTTTTCGGCAAAGTGTGGGTGAAAATTTTGTAAAGTAACTATGGAGCCTATTGCTGGTGGTAAGTAGAATATTAAAAATAATATTTATTTAAAATATTTCTTTACGTTTTTTATACTGGTGTTGTGAAAAGTTAACAATTAATTTTTTTTTATTTCAATTTTTCACTTTTGCTAAAGTAAAAGATATTTCCCGTAATTTCCCGCATTTAAATTAGCTTTCAATTTGTTGTTTAATAAGTCCTTTGTAAGATCCCATCTTAATTTGCTGCGATAATTTGGGTCTTGACGAGAAAATATTTTTAAAGATTTATGGTCTGGGTCCAAATTCGTATAAAATGTTGGTCCCAAACGCAACAAATAATTTTCTCCCCTTCTAACTAAAGAATAAATCAATTTTTATAAAATAAAACATTATTTTATAGAAAATTAAATAGAGAAATAAAAAAATTGCCATATGGGTTTAAAATTCAATATGGCGACCAATTTTAAATGGCGAAATCTTATTAAAATATATTGTTTTAATTACATTGAACTAAGAATTAAAGAAACAGTTTTAACAATCATTCATGTAGTTTCAAAATATAAATTATAATCCAAACAGCTATTGATAATGTAGTTTTTTAGAATTAACATTCAATTCTTCAAGCTACGGTCTCAATTTTGGAGCAACACTGCTCGCCTTTTTTGAGAATGCTGCTAAATCTTCGAAATTACAGGCATTGATCAAGATTTGATATTTAGATTTAGAGTAATTTTATTAACAATTTCTAGTGGTTTTCATATAAAAATTGATAGTTTTAAGGACTACTGTCATGAGACGGCCAGAAAATTTGTAGAGTTGTATCCGTGGTACAATATGCCAAATTCCGTCCATAAAATCTTAATGCACAGTTCTGATATAATATCATATTTTATGGTTCCAATTGGGAAACTTGGCGAGGAAGCCCAGGAATCAAGAAACAAGGATATTAAAAGATTCAGAGAATTTCATGCACGGAAGTTTTCAAGAAAACAAAACATGAAGAATATATTTTGTAATCTTTTAATATCTTCTGATCCTTTAATCTCCAATGTGAAAAAGTCATCTGCTAAAAAGCTTAAACAGTACCTTCAAAAGTTTTGGCATTTTTTGATGAACCAACAGTTTCTGCTGATGAAAGTGATAGTGTAGATATTGATTGATTTTAATTATTAAGATAGGTTAGGCTTTATTATTATTATTATTACAAAGTTATTGTTAAGTGAGGTCTGTATATACTTTACATACTTAAATATATTACTCTTAACATGTATTTTAAATTGCTCTTATTTTTACACACAAAAGTTAGTTATAAAATTAAATAGAACAAAAACAAACAAATCACAACTTTATTTAATTTATAATAAGCAATTTTATTAACCTCAGGTATATCAAAAGTCTTGTCATTTTGGATTTTATTTCAAAATTTTCAGTCAAAAAGCGTTTATTTCAGCGCAGATTGAAGTCGGATTGAGGCACTCAACAGTGACAAAGCAAGTCAATTTGGAAAAAATGCAAGGGTTAACTATCTCAATCCTACAATTCTGTTTTAAATGGTTTACCTCTTCTCTCTGTTAAGTGCCTCAATCCAACTTCAATTCGAGCCGAAATAAACGCTCTTATTATGAATTTTAAACTCTTAACTGCTTAAATTGTTAAAATAATAACAGTCTAATAATAATAGTAACATTTTTCATAGAGTTTTATTTTTTTAAGGAAATAGGTACTTTCACAGCGCTTATGTAATGCAATAAATGAACCCAAGGGGGGGGGGCTTTAAAAAATGTTTAAATGAACGTGTTATCTTAGTTTTAACATTTTCTTACGATTAAACATGTTTGTGATTCATATCAGCACTACTACTATTTATGACCGGCTTTTCCCCGATTTTCGCCTGTGTGCGACGGGTTATAAAGGTAGACTTTTTTAAAAATAATGATACGATCATAATATTTTTTTACAAGCGTCTAAAAAATACTACTGTTTCGCACTCATTTATGCGCGAAAAATGCATGTTTCCCTCATGCCAAGCTGCATATGCACAAAGTCCAATAAATTCCTGCAAAACACTACTTTTTTGCCTTTTTTTACTTAACTTACAAAGTTATGGGCGATTTAAGCAATAAAATTTGATTTTTATTTTTTTTTCAACACTTTGAATTTTAACGAATATTCCGGTCCTTTGTGAAAGAAAGCATATCTCCTGTTTTGTTATATACATCTTTCTGAAAGGTTTCCAGCAAAAACATGCCTGCCACCCTAGGGCATTCAACAACCCTTGTTTTTTACAATAAGGCTTGGTTTATTCGCTTGCTATTCTATTCACTTCGCTCCCCTTTGAAATGTTATATTGGAACGTAGCCGCTGTGGCCTGTGTTCGCGAGGATTGTAAATATGTGTGAATAAAGGCTTATGACGTTATTATCATTTTCCACTTATAACGCTTACCTGAGTGAACAACCTAAACTCACACTTAATCGATTCCAACACTGTCACGGTTGAACGCTTTACCCTACTTTATGAAGTCAGAAGCCTTAGGAATTAGATTAGTTTGTACTTGATAACGGACAGAGATAGAACTACCTGAAACGTTGTGTGAAACATTAAAATAAAGACAATGGAAGTTTGAAATTATCTTAGTGTTAGTTCCCCAACCGCTGTGTTCACACATCGTAGTTGTGGTTGGGCCCAGTAGGATCTTTTGCATGTGCTAGATTTGCTGGTTATCGGCAAATCTTTTGGCTAGCGTATGGAACGGGATCCGAAGCTAAGATGAACACAAGGCTTAACTCAAGGTGTTAGCATACCGTGCTGATGAGTGTATGACATCCTGTGCCTTAAACAGGTGTCTCCAACGGTACCTCTGAGATACAGGGCGACCTCTCAGAGTATCTAGTCTTACTGCGGTAATGCGGGGCTCTGCCGTGGTGGAATCTTACTTCCCTAGCTCCAAACAGAAAGCGGAGAGAACCGCTTTCATAGGAAAAAAGTGACAAAGGTGCCACTCAAGGTAACAAGCAGACAAAGGTGCGCCGACCGAAACGGGTAAATCCGTTTCGTAAGGTGCCCCTGAAGTAACCGACGCCTGTTTCCCAGGAAAGGGCTAATCCATCCCGAACAAACAGGTGCTTAGGAAGGGTTCCCTGAATCTAAACAGAAGGCGGACAGAACCGCCTTTATAGGAAAAAGGGTTCCCTGGCTTTAAACAGAAAGCGGATACGACCATTTTCATAGGATAAGGCCGGAGATGGGGCCTCAGAAAGAACATCTGGTTCCTGTAACAAGGACCTGGTAGCTACCCACGTCACTAGACCGGGAGAGGAAGGCATGATGGATCTAATCGTCTGCTCGTCATACTATCCAGGAGACAGGGACACCAGAGCACATCAGAACACATTGTGCTCGTGTCCGGTAGCGACACGAGTAAGAGGAGATGTTAGAACTCTCTCCCAATCTGGTATTGGATTTATTAGAAATCCGATCCTATTGGGAGAAATATAAAGGTGTGAGCCACAATAGACCGAGCGGTCGCAGTGAAGGGCGTAAAAAGTCCACTCACTTTAAACCTACCTACCTACCTAGTGTTAGTACGACCTAAAATATTGACTTCTGATTTCGAGACACACTGTATCTTTCTTTAAGTTCCGTCTTTTCAATGGAGGTTGGCGACCATCCATTGGAATTCCTCTCTGTCCTCTGCTAAACGATAATCGTACTAGCCTTCTCTATGTTAAACCACTGACGCAGCCAAGAGAACCTTTTACGCCCGATGCCTCGTTGTTCTCGATTTTTCCCTCAAAGGTTAGCTGTAGAAAACTGTACTTGCTGTTTCTAAAAATATACCCAAAATAATCTGCTTTCCTTCGTTTTATTGTAGTCAAAAGTTTTGTTCTTTATTCATTCGCTCGAGTACTCCATCATTTGTCACTCACTCTGTCCATGATATCCTTAATATCCGTCGGTATAACCACATCTTAAAAGAATACAAACGTGACATGGTCCGTGCCTTCAGCGTCCACCCCTCAACTCTGTATAACAGTAGACAATATATAGCATTTCGTGGATCGCCATCAAGCAGTCAGACTCAGATCTCGGTTGCAAAGTAATGTTTTTATTGTAAAAAGGTACTTTAGGCTATTTCTATTCTACTATTAATTTCTTTATCAGGATCCCATTTGTAATTTATCCAGCATCCTAGGTATTTAAATCTTCTTATCCTTTCTATGTCCTGATCTTCTATCCGTATCCTGGCATTATTAATATTTACCTTAGTGATGACCATATATTTTGTCTTCTTTATGTTGATTTTGAGACAGTAATTAAGACCAACATTATTCACTTTGTCTACCAGATACTGTAGTTCTTTCTCATTGTTGGAAGCACCGTATTGTCAGTATACCAGATGTTATTAATTGGTTTACCATTCAACCTTATTCCCATCTCCAAATTGTAAAAGGCCCCTTGAAATATAGATTCAAAATATAAATTAAATAGAAGTGGTGACAATATGCATCCTCGACTCTGACTCCTTTAAGGATTTGTTTGTTCGATGTTGTCATACTTCCGATTTTTATATGAGCTGACTGGTTCCAATACAAGTTTTTAATAATCCTTATGTCTCTGCCATCTAACCCAATCTCTTTAAGAAAGATTAGTTTATCGTATCTTACGTTGTCAAATGCCTTTTCATAATTTACAAAACATGCAGACATTGTTCTGCATCTCGAGTTCTCAGTTCATTTCTAAAGCCAAATTGGGTTTCACTTATGTTCTCATTAATTTTTCTCCATAGTCTAGAGTGCAGGATACGCAGAAATACTTTTAGTTTATGACACATAAGACTTATTAGACGGTATCCATTGCATCTTTTGGAGTTGGATTTTTTAGATAGTGTTACAAATGTGGATTGCATTTATTGCCTGGGCACCCTTCCAGTATTGTAAATTCGATTAAACAATTTTAGCCAAAGGTTAATATTTTTATCGTCTAGCAGTTTTAATATTTCAACATTTAAATCATCGGGACCGGTGGCTTTTCCAAAAAGTTAGTGGGTATAACACCCTTCCACCGCGACCGATCGATCTATTGTGGCTTACACCCTTTTATATTTCCCCACCAGGTCCAGACTTGTAAAAAATCTAATGATTCTGTTAGAAGAGAGATCTTTTACCTCCCCCGGCAACAAGGTGTCATTGCCGAGGATTGCGAATCTGAGTCGTGCCATTGCTGAGCACGAACACAGTATGTGTTCTGCCGATTCATCCCCCTCCATGCACATGCGGCACTCGGCGTCTTCCGCTAGGCCGATCTTGTGCATGCGGTATTTTAATCTGCAGTGTCCCGTGTACAGTCTCACAAGAGTTTTAAGGTGTTCCCTTGATTGCTCCAGTAGTTAGACGGTACATTGTTGGTTCGGTAGGCTTATGAAGGCCTTCAAGTGTCTGAGACCCGGAAGTCCATGCCAGTACCGAAGATTTTCTCTTTGTGTCCAAGCTGATATAAACTGCTTGGCCATTCTATAAGATATACCGATGACCGGTTCCGGCCCTGTGAATTTTGTCTTTGCCCCCCTTTTGGCAAGGAGGCCTGTGGATTCATTACCCTCTAAGCCGGTATGTCCAGGTATCCACAGTAGGGTGACCTTGTTGCTTTGACCCAGTTTGGTCAGCGCATCCTTGCAATTCCAGACGGTTTTCAAATTGCACCGGCTGGATTCAAGAGCCTTAAGAGCTACTTGACTGTCGGAGAATGTTTTAACTGTCTTAGGTGTGCAGTGCCGATCAACCAACGTTCTAGCAGACATCTCAATAGCAAATACCTCCGCTTGAAATATGGTTGCGAGTGCCCAGGCTAAAGGAAAACTCTGCCCTCGGCCTCTGTCCATATATTCCAGCTCCAACACCGTCCTTGGTTTTGGAGCCGTCGGTGTACCAACAGATGTCAGCCCGGAGCAGGTCGGTCATTTTCCGACTCCAGTTCTCCCTTTGTGGGTAGACTACACTGTGGAGCCGGTTGTAATTGGTTGCTGTAGGCATTATGTCTGAGGGCATTCCCAGTCTGTCACAGGTCAGGATACTTCTGAGGAGACTGGTACTCTCCATATTTGGACTCTATCAAGCAGTTTGTTACTAACCGCTTAATAGAGTCTGTAGGTTGCCCACCTTGCCTCACTCTCCAAGTAAACATGCAGGGGAGGCAGTCCCAGTCCAACCCTTAAGTATTTCTGGCCCTCTAAGTCACTATCCAATTGATCGGTTATTTTTCGATAAATCAGTATTATGTAGGTCTCCATATTTCTCCTGTTTATCTATTACTAGTTTGTTGTTATCACCTATAAGTTTTGCCACACTGTATAATAATACTAAATAATTTTATTTGGATTACTTTGATTGGATTACTACAAACATAATACTATTTAGCAGTGGTAGCAATTAAAATTACAGATCGGTCAGCAACATTTGTTTCGCAGGACTATAATTTATTTGTGTTCAGTCTGCTACAATCCTATTAGTGTTGATTTCAATTCAAAGTAATGAGTTTGTTTTAATTTTCGGTTTTGCGCCTCTCTATTCATCGTAATAGTCAGGAAGTTGGAGTTGGTTCTAATTAGTTTGACTGCTAATTGTAGTGCTTATAATTTTTATTAAAATTGTAATTGTGGTGTATACAATAGGTGTACAAATAGGAGATACTAAAATTTTGATTCTGAAAATCAGCAAATATTTTTAGTTACTTATATACTTTTTAACTTGCATCTCTTTTAACACTCTTTTTTTTTATCTTGGGACAGTCCACGAAGGCTGATGCCTAAGTACTAACGTACCGTGGGTGTCTTCAGTGTGGTGAGAGGGAGTTTGTTCACACGGGACTTAAATTTTTGGAGATTGGGAGGAGAAGGAAAAACTTCTGCGGGCAGCAGGTTCCATAGTCTTGACACTCTAGGAATAAAGGAACGAAGAAAGCGAGAAGTTCGGGGCTCTAACTGAACTGTAAAAGGATGCATAAAAGTTGCACTACGTGTTGCTCTGTTGGGAGCTGCCAGAGAAGGAATTATACTGGCCAACTCCTCTGAGCAGAAGCCGTGAAAATACCTATAAAGAGCGACAGATCCCCTACAGCTCGACGGTGGCAAGAAGAGGAAGCCTTTCTGTGAGCGTGGGATCATTAATAAGACGAACGGCTCTTCTTTGAATGGAGTCCAGAATGCTAAGTGTTGTAGGGGACGCCATTTCCCAGACATGAGAACAATATTCTAGAGAGGGTCTGATTTGGGATACATACAGAGTGTACAAATTGGAAGAAGAGAAATATTTTCTGGCTCGAAGAGAAATCCAATCTTTTTTGAAGCTGCTGAAGCTATGGATAAAATGTGTTTGTGCCAGTTGAGGTTATTCTCAAAAGTAACGCCGACAAGATTAAACGACTCTTTGTTCTGCAGAACCTGGCCGCTCATATATAAGGGATGAGCATTTGCAGACTTTTTTCGCGACAGGGAACATGACTGTGTTTTCGAGGCATTAAACTGAACAAGATTTTTGGCGCCCCAATCCAAGATAAGTTTGAGGTCTTGTGAAAGAGATATCTGCATTGACCTGCGCTTGTTTTCGAAATCAGGATTACACGGTGGCTTAAGAAATTGAATACTAGAGTGGAGGGTACTATCGTCAGCAAAACTATGAATGGGATTGATTGTGGAAGAGAGAAGATCGTTAATGTGTAGAAGAAACAGCGTGGGTGCCAGCACTGAGCCCTGGGCACCCCAGCATTAATTTGGTAGAAGCTGGAGGAATGACCATCTACACTAACTAATATACGTCGATTAGAAAGGAAACTGGAAGGTCAAGAGCAAAGCTCAGGTGGAAGACCGTAAGAAGGAAGTTTGTGCCCATCATGCCAGACCTGATCGAAAGCTTTGGATATGTCAAGAGCAACGATCTGGGATTCACCAAGAAACTCAAGGGACTTGTTCCAGTTGTGTAAGACATAGGAAAGAAGATCAGCTGTGGATCTACTGTGACGGAATCCATATTGTCTATCATGTAAGATCTTATGTTTTTCCAGATACTTTAAGATTTGGGAATTAATGAATTTTTCCATTATTTTGCAAACAACTGAAAAAAGAGATATGGGTTTATAGTTGGAAGGGAGACTTTTGATCCTTTTTGGGAACAGGTTGCACACGTGCAGCTTTCCAACTCTCCGGAAAATGCCCGTGTCGTAAGAGATTCCAAAGAGGCGAGTTAAGTTGGGTGCAAGCTCGGAGCACATTTTTTAAGACGATTGCTGGTATGCCATCCAGCCCCAGACGATTTTTTAGTATTAAGAGAAGAAAGAATACGCTTGATCTGTTTAACTTTAAAATTATTTCGGACATTTTATGAGAAACAGGGAAAACTGTTGGAAGAGAAAGATTAATGGGAGGATCAAGCGTAGAATTGGCAGAAAATTGTTTGGCAAATAGTTCGGTTTTTCCTTTGGAGGTAGAGACAATTCCATCTTCAGAGATTAGAGGTGGAAAAGAATTTGTGCAAAAGTTCCGACGAATATTTTTGGCAAAGGACCAGAAAGCTTTAATGCCATTTGAGCAAGAGAGAACTTTATTTTTTATTCGATTGTTAAAATGGTCTTTTGCTTCTGAGATAGTCTGATTATACTGATTTCTCGCTTCGATGCTAGCCTGTCGACTGTCTTTATTCTTTTCATTCTGAAAATTGCCCATTTTACTACTGACTGACTTACACACTTATTCATTGCCTTAATTAGATTTATGAGGCATTTCCTAAGAGAGTAAAAACTAAAAATTTGGTATATAAGTAGATTATATTACAAAAGTAAAGAAAAAATTTTAAAAATTGCACATTTTCACTTGAAACTCCTTGGAAAGCAATGGTAATTTTGGTGTCTTTGAATATCAAGGACGAAGAAAGGTTTTCCCTCAAGAAATATTTATCGATTCTGACTAACTCTACTAGTTCATCCAGCTCTAGAGCTCCACTACAGTATTGTAGTCATTTTTTTATAACAGTTCGTTTATTTTTCTTTTAATAAGACTAGATTTTGAATACACAAATTCACGAAATCAAAACGATTAAAATTTTATAGGTTATGTCTACTAATTGCTCTTTACCGTTCAATTATCCACATTTCCACTGATGCCGAGTTTGGCCATTCGGCAAAATTTCGAATTTGAGATTAACACTTGCAAAACCGCTAATCTAGACTCGTTTACGACATTTGTCGATTGCTACATTTTTTATTTGAAACTGGAGAATTGACCTTCTGCTTCGAATATTGATTGCTCTGCAGAACTTTCTGAGTTATAAATAAGTATTGCTCTTTCTCAGCGACGGCGAACATGATTTTGAATGTACAAGGTTATCCTACGAGGACTAGACAGGCCGCTTATTTGACTCTACCTGTACTTTTATAAAAAAAAAGTGAAATAGCCATCATATATAATTTTTCCCTCGGAATCTGAAAATGATTAATGTAAAATAATTGAACATCAAATAAAACTGCTAGTGGTTATTTTGATATTTTTTTAAACGCCATATTTTTCATGTAACTATCCGATTCCTCGTATATCTTTTGATCTAAAATGATATTTTTTTAATTCAAACTGGACCATTTTCTGCACATTTAAATCGAAAAAAAATTCGACTACCGTGTCATTAACACCTAAAATATTGATACGGATACCTGTTCACTCTTTAAGGTAGTGTCATTTAGACAATAAAAAAATAAAATTTAAACGTTAAAAAAAGAAATATTCATTAGAAGCTCATCGATATTTCTATTGGGCCGTTAATAAACTACGTTTTTTAAATGGCCACATAGAAATGTATCCCTTGGTGTTATATCTGGGCTATTGGGTGGCCAATGAAGTGTTCCGTTACGGCCAATCCGCTCGATGTAACGCCCATTTAAATATACTTACACTTCTCGAACGGCGTGAGGTGGAGCGCCATCTTGCTGCCAAATAATATTATTGTAGATTTGCAATAGTAATCCTTCCAAGAGGTCCTTGATGTCGTTTTGAAGAAACTGAAGGTATCTTTGGCCTGTTAAAGAGCCATGACAAAATAAAGGTCCAATAATTTGATTTCCTAACATCTCACACCAAACATTAAGCGAGCTCCTACCTTGAATCTTATTATTTCATATTTATGGGGGTTAGCTGTTGCCCAGTAATTTGTGTTTCTCCGGTTGTATATTCCTGATGTTGTGAATGACGCTTTATCAGTCCATAATATTTTATTGTATAAGTTGTTGTCCTCGTCAACATCAAAGCAACAAATCAAAAACGAAGTTCTTTTTGTTCTTCTCTGAACGGGAAGGATACAATATGGTTTGATACCAAATTTTTTCAGAGTTCTAGACCATTACCTTACTCTCGTACTCTTTCGCGGAATAGAACTCATCGGATTTATTCTAAAATATTGAACAACTGCTGGATTTCTTCTTATATTTCTTCGCCTATCTTTCAATGTTTTTGTTTCTTCAAATAGAGTCTTAATTCTTAGAATTGTATCCACTAAAATTCGTCTTTGGAAACTCTCGAAAAATCTTCTGTGCTTTTGACATTTTTCCCCTTTTGTAAATATAATTTTACAATGTGTAGACGGTCTTCTAATAAATATTTCATTTTTTAATGTTATTTGTTCCTAATTCATGAAAAATATAAACAACTTTTAAACTTTATTTTTTAGTTGTCTGAATGACACTACCGTTAAGGAGTGAACAAGTATCCGTATCAATATTTCAGGGGTTAATGACAAAAATTTTTTGATTTAAACGTGCGTAAAATCAACCATTTTGAATAAAAAAATATCATTTTGGATCAAAAGATATACGAGGAATCGGACAATCACATAAAAAATATGTCATTCTATTTAAAAAAATATCAAAATAACCCCTAGTAGTTTTATTTGATGTTCAATTATTTTACAATAATCATTTTTGGATTCGGCGGGAAAAATTATATATGATGGCTATTTCACTTTTTTTTATAGAAGTACAGATAAAGTCAAAAAAGCGGCCTGTCTAGTCCTCGTTTGATAACCCTATATCTACCCCTTTAGGATGTACATTTTCTCATATTTAATGGGCTTGTAAATAATTTAAAAAAAATTAATAATAGTAACAGAATCGGTAAGTAAAAAACAGCATGGGCCAAAAATTCCTTTGAATAACTTTTTAAGTGTTTGTCATAAATTTTTACGTAATTTGTATTAGAAGAGGAAAGCCCTAAATAAAGTAAGTGAAAAACCAAAAAACTCCAAAATACTTTTAATTTAAACAAAAAGGGCTTAAAAAAAATTTAAATCACACAAAACACTTCACTTAGTTGCGAGGTTTTCTAATTTTTAAAAGAATAAATTTAACAATTTGCCAAAAATTTTGCTTCTACTAAAAATTTAAAAATTGGGGGTTTAAAAAAAAATTTTTCCCAAATCTTTCAATTTTTTTAAAAATTAATTAAAAAGGGAATCTTCCTTTTTAAAGGGACCCAAATTTTTTTTTTTACTAGAGGCCGGCCTTTTCTCGCTTCATTAAACTAAATTTTAAAGTTTTTTTAAACGGGGCCTTTTAAGGGGTATAGAATATAAATTTACAGGTATTCTAATCACCTGCAAAAAAAATTTTGAAAGAGAAACATATATTTTAATAAGGGGTTTGAGAATGTAAAATTGAATTCAGCATATTACGCCATTCTTAATGTAAAAAATACACTGGACGAGTTAAAATTGATTTCTGTGTACTATTCATTGGCTTACAGCCATGTTTTTAATAATATTGTCTTCTGAGAAGTGGTGGTGCGTTGGGTAGAGTGTTTGTGGGACAGAAAAGGCTAGTGAGACTAATATTTAATTTCGTATCGCGTGATAGTTGCAGACCTATATTTACTCGGAATTGGATTCTTACTTTGCCTTGTGTGTTTATTTTTAAGTGCGTGACTTATGTGGATGCTCATATAAGTTTGTTTGAAAGACTAGGAGCACCTAACTCTTACAACACAAGAAACAGTACGATGCCTGATATTCTTTCAAATAAGACCTTTTTTTTTAAAAGTTCAGCTTTTTACAGTTATCTCACCCTTTAATACAAGCTTTCACAAAACTTTATACAAATTTATGGTAATAAATTTAAGAATGCAGTTAGGCAGTTTCTTGTTATTAGAGCAGTTTACTCAGTTTCAGAATTTATGCAATTTAACAAGCTTTTTTTTGTTGTATTTTGTATAATGTGTGTGCGTATATATATATATATATATATATATATATATATATATATATATATATATATATATATATATATATATATATATATATATATATATATATATATATATATATATATATATATATATATATATATATATATATATATATATATATATATATATATATTTAAGTTTTGGAAAGTTGTTCGTTTGATAATTATATTAGGTGCACTTAGATGGTTGCAAGTCAAACAGCTTAGTGTAGGTAAAAAAAATTAAAAATTATAGAAAGAGTTAAATACCCTATTTTAGAAAATTAACAAAATATTATTAAAGGAAAAGTTGTTTAGGATTAAAAGTTATGCCTAAATACCAAAACGTGGCCTTCTAAGATTTTTTTAATTTTAAAATTTCTCTTATTTTTTTTGTATTTACCCTAAACACTCAAAAATTATTCAAAGTTTAATTAATTTTGCATAAATTTTTTTAAATTCTAGTTTTGAAGAAAAATTTTTAAATTTTTAAGGGGAAACACAAACTTCATGTTTGTTGCAACGATATTAAACACATGAAACACCCAAAAAAAAAAATAAGTTTTAAAAGTAAACATTATCATTATTCTAATTATGAATTAAAACCAACAACACAAGGTATGTATTATGTTTGTACTAAACGCACCCAAATTTAAGTCTGGTGATCCGTTTTTCTAATGCATATGGGACCATTTTTATTTATTTATTTAATTTTTAATTAGCCATATAGTTTATTATAGAAAAAACAGTAACATTTAAAAAAAAATACCAATAATTAAGATTAACAAGAGCTCGTTAATAAAACGGTCAGTTTTTTTTTTATTTTTATATGTATTTTAAACAGTGATATTTTTTTTTAATTATTTTCTTTAATTCTTATTAGTAGATTATTATACATTTTTATTCCATAATTTAGTATTGATCCTATTCCAAAATATAATTTTAATTTAAATTATTTGTAATAAATCTGTTAATATTTTTAAGTATGGTATTTAAATTTTTAGCTTTTAATTTTATAAAATGAATAAATATACATGTTTTAATTTGTATATATTATTATGAGTAATATGAAAATAAGTATTTGGTTTATACAAATTTATTTTTGGTTTACGATATGGTAATTTATGTATACATTTAATAATTTTATTTTTTTTTTTTAAAGGTCTACTTTTTAGCAATTTTAAAGGTATTTAATTCTGAATCATGAACAAAATTCCTATCAAAGATAATAGATCATTTCAAAGATATTCTATATGTTTTCTATAACTTAAATTTTATTAATAGATAATCCTAAAAAATGTATAGTAGTAAAATAATTTATCTTTTGTTTTTAAATGATACATAAGGCATTTTATTTCTTATTTATTATTACGTTAATACGCTGCGTCGTCCAAAATATCACTGCATAAAATTTAAACTGTGATTTTGAAGAAACCATATGCCAGAATTTTTCAAAAAATTGTTTATTTTAGCGGTTTTTGAACTTTCCCCTGCAAAAAATGCATCAAAATCCCGTCAATTGTTAATCTGAGAAAACAAAAAATAATTACATTTAACCTTACTTATTTAAGAAAAAAGCATTTCCACTTCACTGTTTATTTCCTCAATTTCGGCTCTTAACAGAAACAGGATCTTTAGCCTAACCAAACAAAATTTAAAACGTTTTCTTGGCTATTTATTATACTCGCAAACATCACACAATACGTCTTGCCAGTTCTTATAAACAAGGAATTAGGAAACCCGGAAAAGTGGCTAAGAGAAAAAGCAAATTAATCCATCTGAGATAATTAAATGTTTTTATATTAAAAACAGCAAAAAACTTTGTTGAATTTTCGTCCGTAGTCTCTTCGTCGCCGGTAGTCAATTTTTTAATTTAAAAAAGTGGATAATATTTCAATTAGTACTAATTACACATTTCTCGTTTTTTAATAAAGTTAGTTATTTTCTTTCACTTAAAATTTCGGATTTATTTTATTTTTTAATTTACATTAAGGCTCTTAAAGTCTTGGTAATAAAGTGTCTTATAAAAAGAAATTTTTATTTAAGCTTAAAAAAATAAAAAATAATAATAAATTATTAGAAAATAAAAATAAACAATTTGCAGCTGATTCTACCCATGCAGACCGTCAGCCCATTGAAGAAAGAAAAAGGGGCCAATCGTACCCAGTATGACAATTTAAATAGTGAATATTGACTATGCACTGATTATTTATTGATTGGTTTTATAGTTCGTCTTATTAATGATCCAACGCTCACAGAAAGGCTTCCTCTTTTGCCCACCGTCGAGCTGTAGGGGATCTGTCGCTCTTCTATAGGTATTTTCACGGCTTCTCCTCAGGGGGTTGGCCAGTATAATTCCTTCTCTGACAGCTCCCAACAGAGCAACACGTAGTGCAACTTTTATGCATCCTTTTCAGTTCAGTTAGAGAGGCCCCGAACTTCCCACTTTCTTCATTCCTTCATCCCTAGAGTGTCAAGACTATGGAACCTGCTGCCTGCAGAAGTTTTTCCTTCTTCTTCCAATCTCCAAAAATTTAAGTCCCGTGTGAACAAACTCCCTCTCACCACACTCAAGACACCCACGGTACGTTAGTACTTAGGCATCAGCCTTCGTGGACTGTCACACGATAAAAAAAAGGATAACTGCGATTAATTAAATGGAAAATATAAAAAATTACCATCTTAGAACAATAAATTACACTCAGTATGCCGGTGCTACTAAAGAAAACTACCCACGGAATTTGTTATTTTTTGATTATACATTTAGAATTTCATTATTTTTGAAACACTGAGCACAAAAAAATTGCGTGTGCTTTATGTCTTTTAATTAAACTTGAGAAATATATTACATAAAATATACACCAGGTTTTCGTTGAAGTTTTCTTTAAACAGCAATATTTTAATATAATTTTTTCTTTCACTTAATTGTTGCTTTACAAGAAAACACATAGGGTCTAAAATAATTAATTTTTCACTCACGTTATTACAAAACAAAATAATTTATTTATTTTCCATGTGTACTTCTTATTGCTACGGGCCGCTTTCAATAAGGTCGACTTACATCATTTTTATATTTATTTATGAATACCGAACAAGACATGCTATGTTAAGTCCTGGGAAATTAGCAATTCAGCTCTTATTCATAGTTTACTGAGCTAATTCGGTTTCATATATTTCATTTCATGGTCATTGCTACGCCGCTTCATAGTGCATCATTTTTAATTTTTTATGAACGAAAAACAGCTAAACAATTAGATGCTTAAATTTTGCGGCTTTTAATTTTGTCATTAAAATCCGCTTGCGTTTGATCGACCTGTGTTAGCACATTCTTCACCACACTGTAGTCTTCAAACAACTCATCCATCGAAAATCCTTCTTGGGAATCAAATCCCATAATTGAAGCAGCATCACTTAGTTCGGTAAAACTTAAATTCCCATCAAGCGACAATGGCTCCAATTTCTGCAATGGGACTGAAGATTATCCAGCGTATTTTTGTAAAATTCTTTGAAATCTGTTGTGCCTTCTTCATAAACCGTATTTTGTGCACGGTGTTGCGGAGTACGCAAATGGGATCCAAAATTTTTTTATTTATTCTTGTTTGTAGGCTTTCTGCCACATCTAATAAAATTTTGTATAGTTGGGTCCAACTAGTTGACATATTTTGTAATTATTATCAAAAATCGGGACAAAATCGATAGGCCGTCGGGACGCGGGACAATTGATTCGAAATCGGACTGTCTCGGCAAAATCGGGACAGGTGGCAACCCTGTGTAGGCGTCTTGTAGCGGTGCATGTATTTATTACACTAGTGGAGGATCCAAAGAGAGGTCGACCTTCACCCATCTGATAACGGAATGAAATATTTTTTTTATTAAAGTTCCTACATAGACGAATACATTTGACATGTATTACCTATCAAGATATGTTCATGGCGATTTTTAATTTAAAACAAGATAATTTCTTTTTTATCAAATGTCAAACCTACTAAACCTAATAAAATTTTTAAAAAATAAAGTATACAGGGGTGTAGATGTAAGATTTTTTTTTGTTTTTTGACAGATAGAATTCCTCTCCCCTCCCTTACCCCTCCCTCCCTCTCCCCGTCCTCCTTCCCTTCATCCCTATCCTCTCCTCCTCCCCCTCTCCCTTTATCTCCCGCTACCTCTCCCCACTTCCTTTCCTCCCCGCCCCCTTCTCTTCCCCCTCCCCTCAAATCATATATTGTTTCTAAGAATTTATTGTTTTTTAAAAATGAAACAACTTGGAAAAAAAATTGTGTCGCCCTGTAGAATGTTTATTATTAGAGATATTAAAAAACAATAGATCATTTAGAAGAAAAAAATTTATACAGAGGGTTACAAAAATTTGTTAACTAAATGACCAAGCGGTACAAAATTGGGTATTTGGGGGTTCACTGAGGCGATAAATTTAAATTCGTCCATACTTTTGATGTTGCTAGTAGAGGGCGCCAGCTACGGCCTACCGCATTTCAATATACTAAGCATAAAAAAGTTATGCCATCTAAAACAAGTGAGGTAGGCCGTAGTTAGCGGCCTCTACTAGCAACATCAAAAGTATTTACGAATTTGAATTTCTCGTCTCAAAAAACCCCCAAATTTTTAATTTTCTATCGCTATGTCTTTTAGTTAAAAAAATATTACGAAAAAACGAAAACAAAATTAAGAGTTTGACACTCTGTATCTTAGTTATTATCAACTTTGGGATAAGGCATGTTTACGTTAATTGCATTATTTTGACCTAAGGAATCTGCTGTTGCTCTGTGATCCATTACTTCCGGGACACCCTGTACTATCGCTTTTGTAATTAAATATTACCTTTTTATTTTTATATACAGTGTGTCCCAAATTGGTGGGGAATGTATGGGGATCTTGGAAACCACGTTAGATAGAAAATCGGTTAAATGTGGAAAGTTTTGGACAATTATGTAAGTAAGCTAATCCCGTTTACTACGTGGTTTTATCTATTCAGGTTTTTGAGAAATTTTGAAAAAACCTGAAACATCCATTTTCGAAAGTCGGCCATATTTTTTTTATAAATGTAAATTTTTCAAATCTGTAAAAACTTCTTTAGAGCAACTTTTTTTGTAGAATATGACCGAGTTGTCAATTTTTATTTTCTACGTTTCAGGTTTTTAGAATCATCATCAACTTTATTTTTCATATGGACGCCATATTGGATTTTTACGCAGCCAAATAGTGCTTTTTATTCTGATTTCAAAATGTATAACATGTTATAATTTAAGAGTTTATAACCTCATTTATTTCAAAAAACAAATATTTTCTCAGTTGGCCTTGATCCCGGCGCACGTAATTTTTTGTAAACAATAAAATATTAGTAATTGGCAAAATAGATAAGCTGAACAGATATTTTACAGAAATGGGTTTCGTGAACATAGCTATAACGTTAATACCATGTTACAACAAAATGTAATGGCGCCCATATGAAAAAGTCCTTTTTCATATGGACGCCATATTGGATTTTTTCGCAGCCAAATAGTGCTTTTTATTCTTATTTCAACAATGTATAACATGTTATAGCTTAGTTGTTCAAACAACAAATATTTTCGCAGTAGCTCGGGTACGTTATTAAAAATGTTTCAACTTTGTAAAATGGTTAATTATTTAAAGAAAAGACTTGATATTTTGCAACGTTATTTCCAAAGCAATAGAAATGTTAATAAAGCTGCGAAAATGTATTTCGACAATATTCCTGAAAGGCAGCATCCTAAACTAACATACTTTTGAAAACTGGTAACAAATTTGTTTAAATTCGGAAGTTTTAAAAAACCACGACCTAAGAAATAAGAAAATCGACAACGAGATGCTGCAGTTAACCAACATTTTAAAGAAAATCCAACATCTTCAGCCAGCGATGTTGATAGATAATTCCACATACCTAGGTCAACCATTAATAGGGTAGTTAGGACTTTAAAAAAATATCATTAATATGTTGAGAAATATGGACCATATCTTGAATTTTGGGTCGTTATTTTACATCTTTACTTTAGTAGGAATATTAGTTTAGCCACTTTTCATTGTTTTTGTTTTCACTTGTTTCAATTAACTTGTTACGTGCAGTTTTGTTGTAACACGGTATTAACGTTATAGCTATGTTCGCGAAACCCATTTCTGTAAAATATCTGTTCAGCTTATCTATTTTACCAATTACTAATATTTTATTGTTTACAAAAAAATGACGTTCGCCGGAACTCAAGGCCAACTGAGAAAATATTTGTTTTTTGAAATAAATGAGATTATAAACTCTTAAATGATAACATGTTATACATTGTTGACATCAGAATAAAAAGCACTATTTGGCTGCGTAAAAATCCAATATGGCGTCCATATGAAAAAATAAAGTTGATGATGATTCTAAAAACCCGAAACGTAGAAAATAAAAATTGACAACTCATGTCATATTCTACAAAAAAAGTTGCTCTGAAGAAGTTTTTACAGATTTGAAAAATTTTCATTTATAAAAAAATATGGCCGATTTTCGAAAATGGATGTTTCAGGTTTTTTCAAAATTTCTCAAAAACCTGAATAGATAAAACCACGTAGTAAACGGGATTAGCTTACTTACATAATTGTCCAAAACTTTCCCCATTTAACCGATTTTCTATCTATCGTGGTTTCCAAGATCCCCATACATTCCCCACCAATTTGGGACACACTGTATATTATTATTGATTAACATATCGGTGCATTTTTTTATATTAACTTACCTCTTTACACCTGCTTGCCAGGTGTAAACAGGTAAGTTAATAAAAAAAATGGAAACACGTAGGCAAGACCTCACAGGCATATTCTCTATATTTTAAGCTTTAATTTTTAATATTTTTTTGGTTAACAAGTAGGTGGGACATTTAATAAAAATGCAATAATCTTTTTTTTAATAAAAAATAGCCATAAACATATTTTAATAGGCAATACATGTCAAATGTATTCGTCTATGTATGAAATTTAATAAGATGGGTGAAAATCGACCTCTCTTCGGATCTTAGACTACACGTAAATGGTTATAATTTAAAAGAAAATGTCAAATAATGACCAATTTTTATAATTTCAATTGCGATTTTCTTGGTGAACACTACTTCATCCGCAATTTTTTTTTGTTTTAAATAATATTATTTAAAGTATATTTTACATTGCTACTTTAAATATCGTTTAATTCCGTGGGTGTTTTCTTAAACCCCATGCCATCTAATCGATGTACAGGTAGTGATGAGCGAGACCGGTCTTTCTTGCGGTTGGTCTTGGTCTTGCTGCAAGACCAAGACCGAGATCAAGACCAAGACGCCTCGCTTGCAAGACCAAGACCAAGACCAGGGTATGCAAGCCAAGACCAAGACCAAGACCGAGGTGCAAGACTACGCAAGACCAAGACCGACCTGCAAGACTCTTACTTCTGCTCTTTTTTTTATATACTATTATTTAATTTTTATATTCAATATGCAGGGGTATTTCATACAGAAATGACAAAAATGTGACGAAAACAGCCAAAAAAGGCGATTATTTAATGAGTAACAGGTTTCTTTAATACAATAATAATTAAATGGATCACTTTGTTATTTTATACAGTTCTTAAACAACGAATATGAGTAAATTCAATAACATGTTTCAAAAATAATAGGAGTTTGACTCAATTGGTATGACAAAGCACGATATTTCCGAAACCTTCACGACAAAGAAAAGCTAGGGGTACAAAAGTTATAGAAGCTGAATTTTTTTAAATTTAGCTTTGCTTTCAAGAAAAAAATTAAAATCGATTCTTTTTTATACCCTTTGAAAAAAGGAGTTTTACTTTGTCTCTCGAAAAAAACTCAAATAACGAAAAAGTTGTATTTTAAGTTGTTTTATCAAAATAATTGTTTTAAAAAATTATGTACAATGAAAGCTTCTTTTTAACTTTAGGACCCTGCGTATTTCCAATTTTAAAACGATGCATATCCGGACTTATGTTTATAGATACTTTTTTTTCAAGATCTAGCTGTTGTTAAAGATTTATATTCCTAATGTTTTTTAGTTAGCTATTAAGTGATGCCACTTACAGGGTAGATGAAAATTTCCAAATTCCAGAAAAACATATATTTGTTCCCACTGTAAGAAGTGGCACCATTAGATTGTTTCTTAAAACTAAGATAAAAATGTTTAAAAAAAAAGAATTAATAAAAATATGTTTTTTATGTCATATAGGAATAATTTTTATACAAATGGATTTTAAATATCACTTCCGGTTTTAACGTAAAAGGCAAAACAATGCGAAAAGAATAATAATGACGTCATTTTTATCAAAACCGAAAATTTAAAAACCATCTACGTTGACATTGTTTCTATATGATAGTTTAACAATTTTACGGCATAATATACAGGGTGGTGATTTTTAAATGGATGTTTTGTCATGAATTTTATATTTTGGGCTAAAAGCTAAAATAAGGAGTTTTCTGAGTGGAAGTGGATTCTTCGAAAATTCTGGAATAGCAAAAAATTTTACATTCTACGCCTTTTTTCTATAATTTTTTTATATTCAGTTTTTCACCATAATAAACGGGTTTTGGAGATATCAGCTTTGTCACAGTGTTGAGCCACGTTGTATAATGCAGAATGTTTATACAGTATTTGTACAAACTTTGTACGGCAAATGTTTGACTAATTTAAGGATAAAATGTTCATATGAACTGAAAAGATTTCTGAATACTTTTTTGAATCAGGAACCAATGTTTACAAATTAAAATCATTTTCACGAAAATTTCACATCTGGTTGAAATTAAAAGTTTTTTTTTGCTCACACAGTACATAGTTTTGTATTTCTTTTAATTTTATATGCCTCTTCAAAGAAAATTTAAATTTTTCTTATCACAAAAATGTTTCTATGTGCCACTAAATGTATAAAAACCGGTTGTGTCTCAATTCAACTAAAATGGAGCATAGATAAATAAATCCCTAAATTTAAAATATGCTTTTTAAAATAATTCAAACATATGTGTAAGGTTAAAATTGGCATATTTTATAATTTTAATGCAGAAAATATAGTTTCCGTCTTTATTTATTTTTAAGTTTAAAAAATTTATTCAATATTAATTAGTTTTAATTATTACTCCAAAAAAAAAAGCAAGACCAGCAAGACTCTTGCAGCAAGACCAAGACCAAGACCAAGACCAAGACCAAGACCTTCCTTTGACTTCCAAGACCAATACAAAGACCAGGCTTGCAAGACCAAGACCAATACCAAGACTAGCCCGGTCTTGGTCTTGGTCTTGCTTTGCTCATCACTATGTACAGGTTGTTCGAAATATGTTTCCTGTATACGTTGCCACAATATTTTTAATATAAAATGTGTAGCATTTTTTACAAAAAAAGGTGATAAAGTTTTTATCACGTGTAATATTTTGTAAGGCACTTTTTATATAATACTTATAAATAATAAATAAATTTTGCAGAAATGCTAGTATAAATTAAAACAAATATTCATATATACAAAGTACACTAGAAATGACTTTTGAATACTTAATTTTCGCCATTTTCACGGAAAATAGAAAGCTCTATTTGAACGGTATACGACAAGCTGAAATTCACCTGTTGCCTTGGATTTTTCTGCCTTTTGCTCTCGGGATTTTCCTGCAAATATTATTCTTGCCAGTGAGAATTTTAAAATAGACGTAACCGTGTAATTTGAAACTAAAGTTGCTTTTGCTTTATGAAATATTTCGACGAGCATTATAAAGGTAGTTGTGTATTTTATTCGTTAGTAAATAATACATTACCACAGGAATTAACAAAAATTTACAATAACACTAGTGATGAGCGAGACTGGTCTTGGTCTTGGTCTTGGTCTTGCAGCAAACCTAGACCGAGACCAAGATCAAGACCACCTTTTCACTTACAAGACCAAGATCAAGGACAGCAAGATTACGCAAGACCAAGATCGACCTGCAAGACTCTTGCACTTCTGCGACATTTTTTTAATATTATAAAGATCAATTTTCATATCCAATAAACAGAGGTATTTCATATATAGACATGACAAAAAATGTGTCGAGAACTGCCAAAAAGGTGATTATTTAATGAATAACAGGTTTATTTAATAAAATAATAATCAAATCGATCTCTTTGTTCTTTTATACAGTTCTCTAACAACGATAACAAGTAAATTCAATAACATTTTTCAAAAATAATGAGATGGTGACTCAATGGTTCGACAAAGCTCGATATTTCCTACACCGTTCACGACAGAGAAAGACTAGGGGTACAAAATTTATAAAAGTTAAAAATTACTCTTAACTTCTTAATGTTTTTTTTCAATATTTATCTAACTAATGATGCCACTTACAGAGTGCATCAAAAATTTTCTAAATCCAGAAATACATTATTTTTGTTCCACACTGTAAGAAGTGGCACCATTAGATTGCTTCTTAAAACTAAGATATAGTTGTGAAAGTAATTTTTAAAAATAAATTTGTCATGTCATGTAGGATCACTTCCGGGGAATATTCAAAACAATGTCAAAAGAATATTGATGACGTCATTTTTGTCAAAACGATAATAATA
>JAHBCN010005477.1:0-55156 GCA_019359885.1 Listronotus oregonensis | reverse complement strand
ATGACAATAAAAAAAAAAATATTTTTTTAAAATTTTAACACCCTGTTTCAAAAGATAAGGCGTTTAGGACATACATTCATATGGGTTTTTTTTTTAAAATGGTACAAGAATCACCCCTTAAATATTAGCATGTTATTAGAAACACCCTGTATAGGGCACTATAACAATAAAAGCTGAATTATAAAATTTAATATGTATAATATCATTTATTTATATTTCTATTTACCTCAAAAAAATAATAAACACATCACATTGTAACTTTTATTTTAAAACCTATACAATAACTACAATACCTAAATAATAATTAATTATTCTCATCACATAGTCAAACTAAAGGGTCATAAAATTCATTCACCAATCTATCAAGAAAATAAATGGCGTGTTACCTGAGTGGTCGATTTCAGTTTAAACTTGGCGCCATTGTCGTAACTGGCTGCCGCTTCTCATTGGCCGGCACCGTTGGAAAATTAACGTATGCTGGAGATTCTAACTTATTTTAGCATTTATCTCTTAGCGGGGACTGAA
Source organism: Listronotus oregonensis (assembly GCA_019359885.1). Lineage (NCBI taxonomy): Eukaryota > Metazoa > Arthropoda > Insecta > Coleoptera > Curculionidae > Listronotus > Listronotus oregonensis. Next base: position 54,631 of record JAHBCN010005477.1, on the reverse strand, counting down.
AGAGCTGAAATTTGTACACTGGGACAACTTCCTTTTAAAAAACCCTAATAATATTTTCTTCAAAATAATTAGGGGAGAATTTGGACCATTCAAAATTTACATGGGATTCCCTATGTCCCGCTCGACGGGCAAACGGTATAGAAAACTTTTAACCTTGTAATTGATTATTATAAAGGCCATCTGGGGGTTTAGAAATAACACCACAAAATGTGGCGGGATCTTCAAAATTTTCGTTTTTAAATTTTTTTTTTAATTAAATAAAAAAAAAAAAAAAACAATTCTAATTTTTTTTTCAAATTTATATATTTTTATAAACACTAACAATTACATAATAGTACAGTTGGGATAAAAATGGTGTTTGAACTCCGGATTTTTTTGTATAGTGTCAATTTTTCTGAAAAATTGGAATTAAATTGCTGACGCCTTTTAGATCAAAGTTTATGTTTTCTTAAGGTGTGCTTTTTATTTTTAGGGGGTAAAAACCACCCCTTATGCTAAAAAAAATTTAAAAACAAAAATAGACATGTAAATTAAAATCATAGCTAAATATGTAGAATGAAGATCTTTTTATATTGTGAGTTATATCCTACATTATATTTGTAACGTTTCAACCCTTAAAAATCATCCTTAAAAACAAAATTACAAAAAAAAAATTGTTTTTTTCATCTTAAAATTATTGATGGACGCCTATATTGTAGGAAAAAATTTCTAACAGTTTACAGTATAATAAATATTAAACTACACTAACTAAACTCTTAAATAACCACTTCTCATGAGAATTAAAAAAATATTTTTGACAAATAAAAAGGATTTAATGATACATAATTATTATAATCCCGAAAATAAAGCTAAAAAATGGCTAAACATCACAATTTTTTTTCCTGCATCGATTTGCATAAAAATTTGGAATTAGGGCTTTCAACCCCTACTTCAAATTATATTTCATGGTGATGTGCGCTGTTTGTTTTTTAAGGGTGAAAACTACCCCTAATTGTCAGAACTTTTTAAATATTTTAAACCTTAACGTGGGTAAATGTTGGTTTGGATTAAAAAGGTCTATTTTTACGAAATTGCAGAAAATCGTTTTTTCACTTTAAGCTTTAATATTTCGAAAATTAAGCGTTTTTAAATTTGTCAAATTTTTAATATATAATAATAATTCATATATAAAAGGAATCGCAGAAGGGTAAATATCAATTTTAATTGGGAGGGAAATTAGGGGGTTGTTTTTAATGATTTTTTCGTAGAAAAAAGTTGGGACCGACCTTATTTTTATCTTAACTCGCTAAATTTTCATGCCAAAAACTTTTTTTTCTTAAAAAGAAAGGTCCAATTATACAGGGTGTTTCCTAACTACGCACACAGGTGAAAATCGGGGAAAAGCCGGCCATAAAATAGTAAAGTGATATGAATCACAAACATGAATTAAAGAAAATGTTAAAACTAAGATAAACGTTCATTTAAACATTTTTTAAAGGCCCCCTCCGGGTTCAATTATTCCAACATAAGCGCTGTTAAGTACCCATTTCCTTTAAAAATAAAACTCCATGAAAATTGTTACTATTATTATTGGTTATTTCAATTTAAAGAGTTAAGAGTTTAAAACAAAAAAGCTTTATTTGGCTGAATTGAAGTTGGATTGAGGCACTTAAAAGAAGAAGGTAAACCATTTTAACAGAATTGTAGGATTGAGATGTTAATCCTGCATTTTTTCCAAATTGACGCCTTTGTCACTGTTGAGGCCCTGACTTTCGGGAAATAAACGCTTTTACTAAAATTTTGAAAAAAACCAAATGAAAGACTTTGATATTCTGAGGTTAAAAAAAAATTGCTTATTATAAATTAAAAAAGGGATTTGTTTGTTTTTGTTCTATTTAATTTTATAAACTTTTGTGTGTAAAAATAAGAGCAATTTAAAAATACGTTAAGAGAAATATATTTAAGATGTAAAGTATATACAGACCTCACTTAACAATAACTTTGTAATAATAATAAAGCCTCACCTATCTTAAAAATTTAAAAAATCAATCAATATCTTCACTATCACTTTCATCAGCAGAAACTGTTGGTTCATCAAAAAATGCCAAAACTTTTGAAGGGTACTGTTTAAGCTTTTTAGCAGATGATTTTTCATATTGGAGATTAAAGGATCAGAAGATATTAAAAGATTACAAAATATATCCTCCATGTTTTGTTTTCTTGAAAACTTCCGTGCATGAAATTCTTTGAATCTTTTAATATCTTTGTTTCTCGATTCTTGGGCTTCCTCGCCAAGTTTCCCAATTGGAACCATAAAATATGATATTATATCAGAACTGTGCATTAAGATTTTATGGACGGAAGTTGGCATATTGTACCACGGATACAATTCTACAAATTTTCTAGCCGTCTCATGACAGTAGTCCTTAAAACTATCAATTTTTTATATGAAAATCACTAGAAATTGTTAATAAAATTACTCTGAATCTAAATATCAAATCTTGATCAATGCCTGTAATTTCCAAGATTTAGCAGTATTCTCAAAAAACGGCGAGCAGTGTTGCCGTCATTAGTACTTCCAAAACCAGGTTTTGGTCCATCAACCAATAGTCCCATTTCTTTAAAAAATAAGTCTTGGATTCGTTTTTTGGCATTTGCAAGTTTTTCTTTGTTTTCCTGGCTTCGCGCTTGCCATTGCTTAAATTCCATCTTATAAGATAGATGCAGCAAACACTCAAAAAAACGAATCCAAGCATGAGTTATGTCACACCCTATACGTGTTGCCATAATAAAAATGCTGATCTTATTATTTTATAATTCTTTTCTATTTAATTCTATTATGTAATGTATGCACTTTTAGCTGGTCACCAGCCTTTTGTAATAATGTTTTACGAGTTAGTCAGAGTTTAATCTAGAAACTAGTAAGACATTAATTTCGAATTATTGTATTTTAATAAAATAAATTGTTTTTTAAAAAAGTAAATTCTGGTTGCCGTTAGTTAACTGGCGCAGTCGGTAATTCTGATAGTGTCGAATTGCATCGCGCAAAATCGATTTTCGTTTCATCGATTAGACTATCAAACGAACATTGTGACTTTTTGCTTCGTGGAGGTGTTTCATTCTACAGAGTGGTTCTAAAATCAGGAGACCCGATCCATCGAGGACTGTTCAACTCACCATCCAAAGCAGAATCACGGGAAAGGAACCAAATAGTCCTTTTCGCAAGACGTCTTGAGGGCCTACGGACACACATCGCTGGACCTTCTCCAAGATATCTTATAGAGGCGGCAATGACCAGAATTTTTCTAGTTATGTAAGTGCAATTTAAATGTCTGCCGATGATTTATTGAATACTTTAAAGAATTTAAATATTAATACAAACCCTTCAATTGACTCTGACTCTACTTCCCAAAATCAATCGGAGAATCAGATACATTAATCGATTTAATAGGTCACAAAATTTTGATCAACCGCAAACTTCAGGTGTTCAAAACTTAATAAATTTTAATTTTGATATTTTTAAGCAAGAAAATTTTCTTCTTCGAGCGAAGAAACAGATTCAAATATTAGTGATAATAGTAATTTAGATTTAGATAATTTAGAATTAAATTTAAAAATGGCAAATCTTTTAAACCTGAATATTTAAGTTGTGTTCCAACATTTGACGGAAATCCGACAGAACTAAATAGGTATTTAGCTACTTGTAATACCTTAATTACTAATTTTTATGATGTAAATAATTTAGAAAGCTTCCAAAATAAATTTCTCCTAAACTCTTTAATCGGTAAATTAACTGGAAATGCCCGTTAGTTGTTAATATAAAAATGTTACAACATGGGCCGCTCTGCAAGAAACTCTCTATCGAAATTTTGCCGACAGACGCGACGAAAGTTGCCTAAATAGAGATTTAGTGATGTTAAGACAGTTACCCAATGAATCACCTCAGATTTTTTATGATAAATGTCTTGAATTATTAAATTTACTTGTTAGTTATGTCGACGCTCACGAAAAATGCAGAAACAGCCACAATTAAACGAAATTTATATCAAAATTTAGCTTTAAAAACATTTTTGTCAGGCCTTAGGGAACCACAGGTGTATGCGTCCAAATACTTTAACAGACGCCATACAGTTCAATTCAAGAAGGTAACGTGAGATATTTCCAAAATAGTTCACACCCACCAACAAAAAAAAATATATAACAAACAATTTTTACCTCCTAGAGGTACATATCAAAACCAAGATAATTTTAATCCACAGATGCAATTTCAAAATTTACAACCTAATAATCAGTTACAACCATTTAGACCGTTTAATGCTAATACTAATAAAATCAATTTCGTCAAAGTTTTCCATCGCAACCAATACCAATAAGACAAAACCCAAATTTTAAACCCCAAAAATTTTTCACTAATGCAGAAGTTTTTGGAAGATCACAAGGTCAACAAAATGTCTTTAGACCAGACCCAAACAAACCATTGCCTAACCCAACTCCAATGAGCACCACAAGCAGGCAAATTTTTTAGACCAAATAATCCTCCTAACCCAACTCCAATGAGCACCACAAGCAGGCAAACCTTTAGACCAAATAATTCTTTTAACCAAACCCCTATGAGTATGTTGACTAGACAAACTTTTAGGCCCGGTCATTCTATCAGCCAAAATTAAAATACATAGCCGAAGAACTTTTTAACACTGAAATAAATCCGTGCTCTCAAGAATACGACCCTATAATGAATATTATAACAGTAACCATGACCTATCTTCGATTATTCTCAGTATTATGAAAATCATCCATCTGACCTTCCAAGTAATTGTACAACGAAACCGATGAATACTATAACGTACAGTCGCAGACTGAAAACGAAACCCAAGACGAAAATTTTCAGAGGTTTCCCAGGAAAGCCGAATTATGACTAAACAAGTAATATGTCAAAATAATACCAATACCAGCGAACTTTCCTTTATCACTTTTCCCGAACACAATCTCAAATTCTTAATCGATTCAGGTTCGACAAAATCATTTATTAACCCAAATTTAGCCTTTAAATATTTTCCAAAATGGATTCAAAAATACCCATTTATAGTATCTACAGTTTTTAAAAAATCGGCACATCAATATAGTGTAACGAACCTGCATCTAAAATTTTTAAATTGCCGGGAAAAACCAATTTAAAATTTTATTTGTTTAAATTCCATAATGTCTTTGATGGCCTGATTGGCCTCGATAATTTAAAAATTACTTCAAGCAAATCTAAATTTCGATAAAGGATATTTGATCACCCCTTTTACTAAAATAAAATTATCTTTTCATAAAACTCAAACGGAATTAAATTGTATCACCATGCCCGCGATGGCGAACAAGTAATACAAATAAAAACTACTATAAAAACGGCGAAATCATCATTCCCCATCAAAAATTTCATAATTGGAAATCCCCGAATGTTTAACAATAGCACGAAATGGCAAAGCATTAACTACTATTTTAAATAACACCTGCGAACCTATTACTTTAGATTTTTCGGAACCTTTAGAAGTAGAAAAATTTTGTAGGCAAGATTTAATAAATATTGATTTAAATAATTTTGATGACACCCCAAAACAAAAATTAGATATGTCTCAAATCCGCACTAATCATTTAAATTCAGAAGAAAAAACCGCAATACTAAAATTATGTTCAAAATTTTCCGATATTTTTTACCAGGAAGGTACGCCACTGACTTTTACCAGCAAAATCAAACATCATATTAGGACCACAGATGAAATTCCCATCTATTCAAAAACCTATAGATATCCTTTTATTCAAAAAAAAGAAATAAAAAAAGCCAAATTAATAAAATGTTAAGTCAAAATATCATTCGACCCAGTTGTTCACCCTGGCTTCACCACTTTGGGTAGTACCAAAGAAAAGATGCTTCTGGTAAGCAGAAGTGGAGGGTAGTTTTGGACCTAAGGGCACTGAACCTGAAAAGTTTGATGATAAGTATCCATTGCCAAACATTTCTGACCTTCTAGACAAGCTGGGAAAGTGTCAATACTTCACCACGCTTGATTTGCTAGCGGATTTCATCAAATAGAGATGAATGAAGCCGATATTCCTAAAACTGCGTTTAGTACCGAAAATGGTCATTACGAATTTTTGCGTATGCCATTTGGGCTCAAAAACGCCCCGCAACTTTTCAGCGCGTCATGGATAATATTTTACGCGGTATCACTAATGAAAAATGCGCTGTTATCTCGACGATATAATTGTTTTTTCAAGTTCTCTTCAAGAACACATTGTTAGATTGACCGAAGTTTTTACGCGCTTAAGAGAAGCAAATTTCAAAATTCAGCTAGATAAGTCAGAATTTCTCAGGAAGGAAGTAGCATATTTAGGTCATATTGTTACTCCTGACGGCGTTAAACCTAACCCAGATAAAATAAGTGCCATTAAAAAAATTTTCCTATACCTAAAACCACCAAACAAATTAAAGGATTTTTAGGCCTTCTCGGTTATTACCGTCGCTTTGTTGACAATTTTGCTAAATTAACTAAGCCTTTAACAAAATGTCTTAAAAAAAGGTGCAAAAATAGTTCACAACGAAGAATTTTTATCTTGCTTCGAAAAATGCAAAAATTTGTTAATAAATGAACCCATATTACAATACCCGGACTTTTCAAAACCATTTAATTTAACTTGCGACGCTAGCAATGTAGCTCTCGGATGCGTACTCAGTCAAGGCCCAATCGGTAAAGACCTACCAATTGCGTATGCCTCTCGAACATTAAACGATTCAGAACAAAGTTATAGTACGATTGAAAAAGAGTGTCTTTGTTTAGTTTGGGCAACCAAATTTTTCGCCCTTATCTATACGGTCGAAAATTTAATATAATAACAGACCATAAGCCACTTCAGTGGCTCTTCTCATTAAAAGACCCTAGTTCCAAATTACTTAGGTGGCGCATTAAATTAGAAGAATTTGATTATAAAATAATTTATAAAAAGGAATTCTTAATACCAATGCGGACAGCTTAAGTCGTATCGAATTACACATTAAAGAAACCGAAAAACTTTCGATTTAGGAAAATATGCTAATGAAGTCACCCAAAATCTTAATCAAAATTTACCCAAAAATCAAACTCCGCAAGCTTATACCAGTAATTTAAACAATCAAAACACAGAAACGAGAATTTAGATAAAATATCTGTAATTGCACAGGCGGATGACAATGACATATCAGATGTCCAAAACGAACCAGATGACGACAAGGTCTGTACATTCAAACGCGGAACACGATCCAATCGTAGGCGTTCCTATCGTGAGATACACCGGTTAATTATGGCGCGAATCAAATTTTTATTCAAGATGTATTACACTCACCCGCTAAACCAAAAAAGGAAACATTATTTGACAAAAAACGCGATTTACTGTTCAAATTTCAAAAAACAATTTTAAACAAGATATTTTAAACTTTGTAAAAGAATATGTTCTTCCCGATAAACAATATTATTTATATTTCGAAAACCCTATACTTATGAACCGTTTTCGAAGTAATAAGGCAAAATTTTAAATGGCCCGCGATTAAATTTAAACGATGTTTATCAAAACTTATTGACGTTACTGCAAATCAAGAGATACCGGAAATAATTAAAACTATCACGAAGGTAAAACAAATCACAGAGGCATCGACGAGACCGAACAGAAAATAAAAATAAATATTATTGGCCGAATTTAAAAAGCTCTATTCAAACCTTTATAAATGACTGTGAAATATGTCAAATAAGCAAATATGACCGACACCCTGTTAAAGTAACGATGAATGTTACCCCTACCGCGACAAGACCATTCGAAATCATTCATTTAGATACCTATACATTACAACAAACAAAATTTTAACCATAATTGATAGCTTTTCTAAATACGCGCAAGCCTACCCACTAAAATCTCTTGTATCTACTGAGATTGCAGATAACCTTTTATTTTATTTTTCTCATCACAGAATCCCAAACAAATCGTGGTGGACAAATGGGACAGAATTCAAGAACGCTGTAGTTACCGAACTTTTACAGCTTCATAAAATAAAAATTCATTTTTGCTCACCCCAACATCCCCAATCTAATGGTCTAATAGAAAGGCTACACCAACCCTCTCAGAACATATTCGCTTACTTAATAATCAAGAATTTAATAAAACACCTATCTCGCAAAAATGATATATGCCATATTAGCTTATAATCATTCAATAAACCAAAGTACTAAAATGAAGCCATAGAACGTTAACGGTCATATTACAAATGATAACCCTTTCGATATTAATATCGATCAAATATTGCTAAGTGATTATATCAATGATAATAAACAAAAACCAAAATTCTTTATTCTCAGATTAATGAAAAACTAATAACGGAAAAGAAAAATTAATAGGTAAAATAAACGAAAATAGAAGGACCCCGGAATGTTTAAACCCGATGAAAATGTCTATATTAAAAAACATATCAGACAGAAAAATGCTGAAAATTCACAAAACCAACCAAGCTTATTTCTGTGAAAACAAAACGTAAAACTGCTAAAACAAGTTCTCACGAAAAAAGTACATCTAGAAAATATAAAACGTCCGTTACGGAAAAAGATACAGTTTCGTTTAATAATTACTCTAATTTCTTTTCAGGGTATTTCTTCATATAACACTCGGATTTGAAAAAAAATTATGTGAGACAGATAAATGATAATCCAGGCATAATTCCATTTAACTTAGGAAATGCTAAAGTGCAAAAATCTGCTTATACCTTATTTTATTATTACGATCTTAATCCAATAATTATAGAAATTAATAAATTATACATAAAATCCAAAAATTTATCACAGATAGTAAATAATCATACAGAATATTCGTTTGAAACTTTAAATTATTTCAAAATTTTAAAAATTATTCAAGATAGGGTAGAAATTAAAATAAAACATATAATTCCCCATCCAAATAGAATAAAACGAGGCTTAATAAACGCATTAGGATCAATTTTTAAATCTATTGCAGGTAACTTAGATGCTTCTGACGGAAAAAAGTACGAAGAACTTATTGCCGAACTACAAAATAATCAAAATAACTTCAGGAAATATTTTAAAAGAAAATTCAATATCACTAAATATCATAAACAAATTTAATTTAACTGTCCAAAAATAAGTCATAATGAAAATTGTTGGAATCCAAAATTTAAATCAAATAGGCTTAATAGTTCAAAAAACTGTTTACAGAGAAAACGCTGCTATTATAAAAGATGTCTTAAATCAAATAATTAATATCTACGAAATCATAGACTGATTTTAAGATATCGAAAATTCAATAGCTTTTTTCTAAATTAAAAACCTATGCACCCTAGCATAATAAAAACGGAAGACCTTTATATCGAATTATATAACATTCAGAAACAAATTGGCTTAAATCAAATGCCATTAGAAGTAACCTTAGAAAATACCTTACTTTATGAAAAATTAATAAATTTAAAATGCTTTATTCTCAATAATAAAATTACGTATCTGTTAACAAATTCCCACAACATTCCCAGAAATATTTAACTACCTTCACCTTTATTCCATTCCAGTCTTGAGAAAGAGTCTATTTAAAGGTTATTATTCCGCGAAATAAATTTTTTGTTAAAAAATGAATTGCACTATGCATATCGAAAGAAGAATGCCTAGAGGTCAAAGCCACTACTACTTGTGTGACAAGATGGAACTACAAGAAATCAAGAATGACAGTCCTTGTACCGTCAAACTACTGGGGCCAAAAGACACCTCTACCTGTCAACAAATCGAAATGAAAACCACAATACCTATCATTAAGCAGCTGGATTCTGCCGATCAATGGATTTTTATCCTGCCCCATGAAGAAGTCGTTAAATTTAAATGCAACCACCAAGAAGAAAGCCAGAAGTTGTTTGGTAGCTACCTAGTCAATATACCAAACAATTGCCAAGTAAACATAAACCAAGAAGTAATCGTCAATAACCAAAAATCAGCGTCCCTAACCAGAACCAACCAATTTTTTCCCAGATTTGGATAATAAAATTGATTTATTACCATTCTCAAAATAAATGCCTCATTAAAGAAGTTAATTTAGACGAACTCCATAAACTCAAAAACGAAATAAAAGAAAACCAGCCACACTTATTTTTCGAAAATATCTCAGAATACCCAAGCTCATGGACAATTTTAATTTATGGAATCCTTATTTTCTGTGCAGCCTTATATTGTAAAAAGAAGCTGAAGAAGCGCAACCTCAACAAGCCTAAAACAAAGAACCAAGAAGAGCAAACATTTGAATTGGAAAATGTCCAACTACCCCGATGACCGTGGAGTTCAATCTCAGGAGGGAGGAGTTATGTCACACCCTATACGTGTTGCCATAATAAAAATGCTGATCCTTATTATTTTATAATTCTTTCTATTTAATTCTATTATGCAATGTATTTGGTGCAGTAATTTAAAGTAATAAGGTGCTTATTTAGCTCTAACTAGATTGAAATTATTAGCTCCAGTGGCGTCTCAGTGGGCACCACAGCCATATTATTGACGAAAAAAAGTATACCAATGACTTTTATATTATATGTTTTTATATTTTTTAAGATTAAGCAACTAAAAATACAACTTTTTAGTTTCCTGTGTTTTCTTCATATCAAGCTTCGTTTTCGAGAAAAAAAATAAAAACCACATTAACTTATTCTAAAAGCTATTCATGGACAACATAAAATAAAAACCAAAAATAAACAATTTCGCCCTTAAAGTAAATGAGCAAAATGTCCACCTTCTGATAAAATACAGGACTGCAACCGATTTGTCATTGAGTGTCTGACACGTGCAAAAATTCCTGGAGTATTCCTTATGACATTGCAATTGTCAATTATCCGATTCCTCAAGTCATTCACATCTGGTACAGGAGTTTTATAAACAAGAGCTTTCAAATGGCCCCATAAATAGAAATCTAGAGGATTCATATCAGGACCGAGGTGGCCAATTTTGAGGTCCTGCACGTCCAATCCAGCGATTAGGGTAGGTGATGTCGAGATGCTGACGAGCAAGAGCACTAAAATGAGCTGGAGACCCGTCGAGCATAAACCACATGTTGACTCTTACTTGTACGGGTACTGTTTCTAACAAAATGGGTAAATTATCTTGCAAAAAGTCCGTGTAGGATTCACCTGTTAATCTTGCTGGTAAAAAAAATGGGCCAATTAGGTAGTCACCAATAATTCCTACCCAAACGTTCAACCAAAATTGTTGCTGAAAATGACTTTCTCTAATAACGTGGGGATTTTCGTCGGCCCAAAAATGGTCATTGTGAAAGTTCATAATAGCATCTCGTGAAAAATTTGCCTCGTCCGTAAATAAAACATTTGGTAAAAAAATATTATTGTATGCCATGGTATGAATCAACCACCTGCAAAACATTAATCTTGTTTGAAAATCCCGAGGTAGCAGAGCTTGGACCCGCTGTATGTGATATGGGTAGGGGAGGTTAGAACTTTCCAAACGGTTTTTGGGCTGACTTCAAGCTGCTATGCAATCTTCCTGGTACTATTTGAAGGATCTTCTTCTATCGCATTAAGTATAGCTTCTTCTAATTCAGGCGTTGTTACAGTTTCTGGTCTTCCACCACCTGTATTTTTATTAAAACTTCCAGTTTCACATAACCTTGCGTGTAGCGTTCTAAATGTTTTGGCCCATGGAATTACTCTGTTAGGATATCTGTCCTGATAAATTCTTCGTGCTTCTTCCGCATTTCCATTTGCTAATCCATAAATAAAGTGTATGTCAGCCATTTCAGCGTTAGTAAAATTATTCATGATGGATCACTGCTAATTGACAACTCTGAATTTTACTCATATGACAATACTATCACTGTGAGCTGGTCTCCAAAGCGGGTAAGTAGGTACTAGATTGGACTTCGCAATAATTTGTTATAAAAAGCAGATGTGGTATGCCAAAAATGTGATGATAAAAGTCGTACAAGTAAAATGTTTATTTTCATAGTAAACAAGATATGAGGTTGCTTCATCTAAAAAAAACTATAAAAAAAAGTCATTGGTTCACCAAATCGTTTAAGAATATTTATGATATTTAAATATCGTTTTTTTTTCTAAAGTGTCAGATACTCAATGACAAATCGATTGCAGTCCCGTATTTTATGAGAAGGTGGACATTTTGCTCATTTACTTTAAGGTCGAAATTGTTTATTTTTTATTTTTGGTTTTTATATTTTTAAAAAATATAAAAACATATAATATAAAAGTCATTGGTGTACTTTTTTTCGTCAATAATATGGCTGTGGTGCCCACTGAGACGCCACTGGAGCTAATAATTTCAATCTAGTTAGAGCTAAATAAGCACCTTATTACTTTAAATAACTGCACCGAATTTCGACCAAATCGGTTTTAGGATATTTATGATATTTTATAAATACCGTTTTTTTCTTTAAACTTCAACGCACTGTATCTCAGAAACGAAGCAACTCCGGACATATGTTCATAGGAACTTTTTTTCTTAAAACGACCTAGCCAATCACCCTCTGAAGTTTCGTACCGTAGTTAGGAAACTCCCTGTATACTTTGAAAAAGATATTATATGTTTTCTTTAAAAAATGCAAAGTTTTTCCGCTGTTTGACTTTGAACCTTTAAAATTTAGCATTTAACGAAAAAAAGCTAACCATTAACAAGCCGTAGCTCGGTCCGTACTAGTTGTAGAGAAATTATTAAAAAATAGTTTTTTATAAGCTACAATTTTGCTCTTCACAGTTAAAAAAGGAATATTTTCAGAGTTATTCGCGAAAAACCCATTAAAAAGGTCGATTTTTTCGTAGAAAAACTTTTACTTTCAATCGCGAATAACTCAAAAAATATTAGTTTTATAAAAAAAAATGTAAAATACATTTTTTACTTAAAATTACTTTTTTTTATCGATTCCTGTAGTTAAAATGTAATAAAAAATTTCACCCCCAAGATGGGGTGGCAACCACCCCAAGGATAAAAGCACCCCCCAGCATAATATAAACTTTGATCCTTGGGCTATTCCCTACTTTCTGTAAAAATTTCAGGTAAATCCATACAGGACAAAAAAATCCGAGCCAAAATGCTTTATTTTCTGTACTATAATCTACTCGTACATACTTAAATTATTATTTTAACTTCATGTTTCATGTATTTAAACATTTCATATTTTTAATATACTTTGAATATTTTAATTGCTTTTCCAATTTTTTTGCGGCATATATTTTTATCTTATCAGAAGAATTTCCAAGCTTTTGATTTCCTTTTAAAATTTTATTATTATTTTTTATCCATACAAACAGATGAAATTTAGAAACGTAATTCAAAAATAACTTTAGCGTATTATGTTCCTCGCAAAGAAAGATATTCTGTGGAAATTCATTTTTTATTAATAATTTTAACACGGTGGTAATGTTTAATGAGGCACATAATTGAGGTAAGATGTAACTTAATAAAAATATACATCTTTGAAACATTTTGTTAAAATTAGTAGAGGGTGCCAGCAAAGCTTTTGCAGAATATACTCTAGCATCTATAACAAAATACTCCGGTTCCTTCCTGTCACCTCCTACTAAATCTTGTCGACATTGCGGGCATATTTTTATAGATTTTGCCACGAATCCTGCAACAAATGTTAACTTCCCCACTCTTAAAAGACTACTTGCGCCTGACTTATATTCAGGAAATGCAATATTAGGAAGGCTAAAAAGGGGTACTGGCATTGAAGCTGGGGACGTTAACATATGTTTTAGGTTGTCCAATCCTTTTAAGTTGTCATATTTGCAATTAGACGAATAGGAATGATTTGATAAAAAATTATTTCAGTTAATGATTTAAATAAATTGACAAAGGAAGCTGCATTTGGATTTATATTTCTAACACCATGACTTCTAATGGAGCCAAAAAAATTTTGTAATGTATCTTGATTCATATGTCTAGTACACAAAAAAGCGACACCATCTTTTTGAAGTTGATCCCATAGATATAAAAAGCCTTTTAAAGTGTGGATCCAATTTTTCAAAGAAGGGGAAACAATTCCAGCTTTTTTTGCACAAAAAAACTCCATTGTTTGGAAAACCTTTATGGCTTTCACCCAAACATTTTGATGGCCTGATTTTAATGAAACAGTACATTTTAAATCTTGTGATTGTTTCTTTTTAATGCACGTACCGTTAACGCTATCAAACACTTTATTCATAAAGAGTTAAAATTCGGCAGTCCCTCCTGGGCATATCCTGTGGATTATTATTGCTATTCATCCTAGCCATTCTCTTTATTACAGCTGCCACATTGTTTCTGAAAACTTGTGCTGCCACAGACACTTTAATTTTTTTGGTATTGTCTATGTGATTATCTGTTAATTTCTTACACTGCGTGTAGTCATCATCCTCAGAGTTCTCAATTTCAAATAACTTAATGAGGTGTTCCCATTTTGCAGTTTCACTAAAAAAAAATTTCGCTTAAATCGAAGGGAATACTTAAAGAAATTATTCCTCATACGTTTAAGTAAGTATGGATGATCATACAGAGGGACAACCTCTTTTTCTCTAATGAGGATGCCAAACAATCGATTTTCTTCCCCTTTTCGGAGAAAATGCTCATTTGTTTGGGCATATAATTTGTTTATGGCTGAAATGTTAGCAGTTCCCTGGTCACATATAATCGATTTAACAATCAAATCTGTATCTTGGCATGATTTGACCACCTCTTTTATCGTTTTCACAAGCATGTCTGTTTTCATTCCATCTTCATTAAAGTAATAAGCTAATGGTTGCTTTCATTTCTTAAATATTCCTCGAGCCATAAAAAAAATACTTTGTCAGCTATTACAATCTTTCTTCCGTCTTCACAACCGTTATCTTGAAAGCCATCAATAACATCCGTTTTTTTTTGTTATATTGAAGAGTCGAATCAAGAACCATTTCATCAAACGTAATGCTGCAATATTTATCCATTTCTGTCATGTGTTTTGTCTTAATTGCAAGTGTGTTAAGTCCATGATAGCTGGATTTATTCCAGTACTAAAAGGAATTTTTCCTAGCAGGCTTGTTAGGGTTTTTCTTGATGGCGCAGTAAATAATTTTCGAATAAGTTTGTACCCCTTAGGACTTTGCTTAAGATGGGACAAAAAAATATTTTTCCTCGAGAGTATACCTTCTTCCTTTAGGTTTTACTCCTTGGCATCTTAATTGGCTCATAATAAAATCATAGGTAGTTTTATTCACCTTTTTTTAAAGCTTCAGCAGTATAAGATAGTCTTTCCATTACTTTAACCTTTTTTTTAGGTCTAAACGACTGAAGTTCAATCTTTTTGCAGTTCTGCGAATACTAGCTTTTTTGCTTCTGGTGAAAGTTCCGAACCTCTTTTTACATTGATGTAGGACAAAAACTTGTTTGTTTAGACCTAAAAATAAACCAACATGTTATGTACACAATAATTATTATATTATATATCTTTTGCAGATGGGCTAAAAATAATTGCCAATTATTAGTTAGCTACGTAAAGGTTAATTTAAATTACATACATAAGCCATAAAAAACCATGTAGGTACTAACTATTTTTTTAAGTCTTACCTCCTGTTTTTTTTTAAATTACACAAGACTACGTATGGCTTATCGCAACCTGTAAAGAACAAATGGTTTAATGAATAATGCCTTTATGGCTTTACATATACAACATAAACCAAAGAATCCAAAATTTATTACAGAAAACAGTAGCATTTTACATTTTTAGGCACCTTATATGGAATTTGTTTAAAATGTGATAATAATAATAGGCAAGGTATTTTTATAAAATGACAAATTAATAATAAAAAAGTTACAGCAAAAGTTAGATTTACACTTAACAGGCAGTCATTTTATATTTTTCAGTCACTCTGTATGTCTTACTTAGTATCTGATTAAACCAAAAGCAAGGCCTTTTTATGAAGCACCTTTTGTCAGAAATCCATAATAATTTTTTACCTATTTTCAACTTTTTAGCACACACTGTATTATACTAAAATTGTTTATCTTAAAACTATAAAGCTGCAACGGTTTATTAAAAAAAAAACTTACTTAAAATATTTGCTGGAGTACACATCTTGTTTTAAGGCTGTATTTTTGTTCTGGTGTAACGGGTGTAGACGAAGAAGAAAGTGGTAAAACATCTTTACAACTCTGTTGGGAAGTTGAGGGCATCGCATTGGTAACCGGATAAGTTTCAGACAACATTATTTGCTCTGGTAAAGAAGTCTCCAAGCAAATTTTCAAAAGCGGTTCATCCACTTTGTCAAAAGAAACTGTAAGAAACATATTATGATTTATTTTATAATAATTTTATGCAAACAACGGGTAAATTACAATTAGGTAATAAAATTCTAAGAATTAATTAAACCCACCTTCTTTCCCGCAAGAAGTAGTAAGAAACAAAGATGGAATTGCATTCTGTTTTAAGGTAGATTTATTTCTGGTTCCACCAACATACCGAGCTTTTGGACTAAAATGAATAGTACAAATACGGTATGACTTTCAGACTTTTTCCATAGACTTTACCTTTAAGTCTTCTTAACAATTGAATTAATCCAAATATCATAAAGCTAAAACAAAATTTTACTTTTTGGTTTTTCTACTACAACAACTGGGCATTTTGGGCCAATTATTTTAACAAAAAAATTGAATATTTTAACAAAAATTAAATATCTATTAGCACAGGCATTAATGCTAGGATATTTTTTTACTTACCCCTTGATCTTTTGGAAGAATGTGCATTTGAGCATCCTTATTATAATTGTTACAGCCATTAACACAGCAGTTAAAAACCATGGCGAAAAAGTTCACAATTAATAAAAAATACAAAAAAACGCCGGAATTTAAATAAAAAACGAATACAAAACCCAATACAAATCCACAATACCCAAAATTCAAAATCAAAAATGTCATCGAGTGACGCAACACGCATTTGCGATAATTTGCTAAACTTTGTTGCGCCCTCTGGTGAGTTAAGGAAAAAATAATTTTTGCTATTTTAAGTAAACTGTTACGATAATTTAAGTTGCCACGGCATCGGCACATGCCAACTGTCAAACTTGGTCTGCCGCTGCAAACAGTAAATGCAAGCATATTTTAGATTCCGTACTTGAAATTGGCAAAAGCTTTCCACTTATCAACAATTATGACTTATATGAAATATACTACATCTACTTCTCAAACATGTTTTTTGGGCTAAAAGCTGTCAGTGAGTGCAAACCCCTATAAATTCATTTGTTGGCACCCATGTTTACTAAGGTTGATGATAAGCTTTCTGTAATAAATATAAACTAATTTTAGCTATATTTTTTTGACTAAAACATATTTACCCCATTCTTTTCTGATTGTCAGTCCCGACATGCTGCTGCACGTAGCAACAGGTGTTATTTCAGGTTTCTTGAACATAATTGTATGCATTACCTTAAAAACTCCCAGTATCTCTTTTTATCTCCTGAACTATTTTTTAAAATAACAATGCTTTTGTATGTTCTCGTTAGTGTTTTCACCATTTCACACTGTTTGGCAGAAATGTTTTTGTGTAGTTTTTTGCAGGCTTGTGCAATCTTCTCCCAAACATTTTTTTTACACCACAAGAAAGTTCTTTGTCAAAAATTTTTGCTGTATCAATGATCAATAGTGTATTTTCCCTGCTCCATATTTTATCTGAATTCATACCAGTTGTTTGTCTATCACTTTTACAACCATCACCCAGGTTATCAGTTATTTTCAGTTACCTTTCCAAGCAAAAGTTCGTCAGTGTATACGTTCGCCTTGCAACAGCAACATAAACATGAACTGGGACGACGAAAAAGTTCTTCTACTAAATGAGGCATACAAAAACATGCCCATAATATGGGATCCAAAAAACAAAGACTATTATAAAAAGCATTTAAAAGAAGACGCTTGGACCGGAATAGGTTCTGCAATGGGCACAACCGGGGACAACTGCAAGAAAAAGGTGGTCACAATATTAGCATCCTGGAGAAGAAAGAAATCAAAAGAGGGTAAAAGTCGAGGGACTGGAAAAGGTAATTTTAATTTTACTATATTAGTTTTAGTATTAACACGTTGAAGGACAGTAACGTCTATCGGCGTCCTCCTCGATGTTGTCAAATCCGGCAGAACGTCGTACGACGTCGAGCCAGAAACTATTAGTAAAAGGCAGAACGTTTATAGACGTTCCTCTGCCCATAAAGAATGTTAAAGACGGGTTGTTACTGCCGCATTTAGCCTGGGTTGCATTTGGTTACTGCCACATTTATAAGGTATTGCATCGCTGTAAAACCCCCGCTCTTTACGGAAGCTTTTTTCCCCACCCAACACATGCAAGACGCCGTAAGACGTCTTGATACTAGTGGAAATCAAATTAGTAAATATTGTACTGACAAACTGAGAGGATCGTTTTTCGTTACATCGCAGTTTTTGCGCGGGAAAAGTTACTTGTTTCTGTTTACTTTATAACTTAAGTGCATTTTAGTTTTTTTACGGCAAGGTAAGTGGATTTGTGTGTTTTTTATTTTTTTAGGTGTCTACTTATGTTTTTAGCACAAGACTTTTTAAACATAGTTAGGTTTTGGGTTGTTACTATTTTATACGTTAGGTTCAGATAATTTTTGTTTTAGTAAGTTTTTATTATAGGAGTTTTGTAACATGATTGGTTTAGCATGTAATGCTTTTATCTGGCAGTAAAGAGTTTTATTTGTTTCAGATGAGTGGTGCCGGCGGCGGCGATCCGTATGAACGAGAGCAGGAAAATTTGCTAAAACTATGGGATGAGTTTTCCAGCAGCGATGAGGAAGTTGATCCATATCACGATAGTAATGATGGATCAGATCCTGATTATCAACCAAATGACTCATCAGACAGTGATGGGGAAAAAGCAGGCCCAAGCTCAAAACAAGCAATCTTACTAACCCAAACCTTATCGGATGAAGATGATTTTGATGCCCAAAGCAGTATGTCAGGACTGGATAGCCCCCAGTTATCAGATGCTGAAAGGGAGAATAATGACATGAACCCGAATCATTATGGCAAACTACAACAGCACCAATTCCCAATTTTGATTTCGATGAAAGTAGTGTAGAGTTAAAATAAATATTGGCGAAAATTCCACTCCCCTCGATGTATTTAACTGTTTATTTACGCCACAGATATTGGAATATGTAGTTCAGTGTTCAAACGACTATGGAGAGCTATTAGGGCAAACAAATAGACCCAAAACAAGAAACAGCAGATCAGCCAATTATCGACCGATAACTATCGATGAAATGAAAGCCTTTTTTGGACTCTGTTTGCTTCAAGGTCAAGTTTCAACAAACAATGTTCGTCGTTTTTTTTTCCTACAAAGGTGTACTTTTTTACCACCCTATATTTCCATTTGTTATGTCTTCTAGAAGATTTGAACAAATTCTAAGGGTTCTGTGCTCTTCGCCACCAAATTCGAAGGGAAAGGAGAAAGTTCAGACGCTGTTAGATATGCTTGTGGCTCAGTACCAAAATTCGTATGGACCTACCAAAGAATTATCTTTAGACGAATCGTTATTACATTTTCGAGGGAGGCTGGGATTTAGAGTATACATAAAAAACAAAAAAGATCGTTATGGAATAAAATTTTATGAGCTGACAACATCTGATGGATACGTGCTAAACCTAGAAATGTACAGTGGTTCCGGGAGTGTCAATAATACTGTGACAGAAAAAGTAGTTCTCCGGCTGATGCAACCTTACTTACTTAAGGGACACGAACTTTACATGGACAATTACTATAATAGCATACCCTTATCCGAAAAACTTTTAAAATTAAGGACTCATTACTCTCAGGTCCAATCGACGGGGCAATCCAAAATTAGTCGTTTCAAAAAAATTGAAGCGTGGCGAACATTTTTGGATGCGAAAAAATCAAGTGTATGTGTCGAAATGGAAAGATAAGAGGGACGTATTAGTGCTTACTACAAAAACCCATCCACGAATGATAGCAGTCAAAAATAAGTTTGGTAGAGAAAAAAATAAGCCCGAAAAAGTAGCAACATATAACGAGCACATGTCGGGGATTGATCTATGTGATCAGATGATTTCAACTTACAACGCTACAAGAAAAACAATAAGATGGTACAAAAAGGTTATATTGTACTTGGTTGACATGAGTGCATGGAACGCTTTTTTTTCTATATAGAAAATATTGCAAAAGGAATTCGCGTAAATATCGTTTTGTGCAGTTTAGAGATGAACTAATTAAATCCCTTATCAATCTACCCCCTGGTATTGAGGGACGAGATATGGTACTGCATGGCCATCAAAAGCATAACAGTCGTCGCTTTAAACCAACACAGACTAATGACAATCTTCATGTCAATCAAGACAATAATACAATGCAAGAATTGCAATGTCATTGGCCTGAAAAAATTCCAGGGACTCCTGGCGGCCAGTCTCAGAAAAGTCCATATTTTTAAAGTGCAGAATGTGCACCAAGAATAAGGTACGAAAAGAAACGAGCTATAGATGTAAGGGTTGTAGGGAAAAACCACCCCTGTGCCCAAGTTGTTTTGAAGAATGGCACACGAGCCAGGAATAAAATATTTTTAGTTATTACCTAAGTAGGGATTTTATTTTTTGTAATACCTTTTTTGAAAATTTTTTGTTTTAGAATAAAACATTCTTTTTGTATGTTTTTGGTTATATTTGAATACAAATATCATAAATTTTTCTTTTCATATTTAGACGTCTATCGGCGTTGTGCCAATTTACAACAAAAAATCTACCTAAAAATTGACAAGACGTCTATCGACGTCAATTTCAAAATACTCTAAAAGTTACAAAAATATATATATTTTTTAATTTCTTAGAACTTTCTAGGTCTAACTTCACATTCCAATGAAAAAATTGTTAAAAAATAGTTGTGTCATTTTTAACCAGTTTTTAGGTATCTGTACTGTCCTTCAACGTGTTAATTATTGAATATATACCATAGTCCATTTAGTACCCACTTCCACCACGGCGGTTTTATTTTTAAAGCAAAAAAACAATCTTCTTTTTTATACAGGGTGTAAAAAAAACTACAATTTAAAATTGTTTTGACATATAAAGAATTTTCACAAAAGTCGTGAAAAAAGAATTTTATATATTTAAAATTCTTTTGCCGCGTCTTTTATTAAAACTCTGTACCTATGTCATAATAATTTTATAATGTAGTTTTTTGACCTCCCCGTATATAAAAAAAAATATTTTTTTTATAAGGTTAAATAGGTGCTTATTCTTTGTGATTGTGCATTTTTTTTAACAGAAAGGGACGAAATATACGAAAGTAAATGGTTTGCTTACAGTGCTCTTTATTTCTTAAAGGACAGGATACGCCACAAAAAGGAATTTCTTCTAAGGTATAACATACGTATACTTTTTCAGGTGCTAGAAACAGATGTGAAAATTCAAAAAATTCAACTTAAGGCCATTTATATGGGAAAACCCTAGCTAGGGCCGACACTTTACAAAAGAAAACTCAGTACTTTTATTTTCATTTTTATTATCTCACTTTACAAACCAGAAGTTACGATCAGTGTTACCAACTGGTAGAAAATTGCAAGTTTTACGGGAATTGCATGCTAGCAAAATTGTCTTTTTGAATTTTTTTGCGAAAAAAAAAGCGTATTTTATGTATAACGCAAAAATATGAAACGTAAAAAAAAAAGTTTGCTTTGTTAGTTCATAGAAAAAAGTAACATCATACTTTTGGTAAAACAGAAAATAATGTATTAAAAAAATGTTTTCGCAAAACTTCTAAATTTTATTTTTAAGCGTAATGATTTTGCCATGACAACTTTCCTTCATTTATAAAATAGTCTGCTAGTTCTTCGCGATTTTCTTTCAAATGTTCTGCAGATCGTCGTGGAATAACAGGTATAGGTAGAAACGAGGTCATACTTTTAATATCCTGTCTTTAGCTGCCCGGTGTTAATTCTCCAGTTGTATTATTTTCCGTATCCATAGAGCCAGGTGGTGTATAAAAAGACTTTAAGGAACCACGTCTTAAAAAGTTGTGTAAATATATTGCAGTCATTGAAATAGTTTCTGCCCTTTCGGGTTGCAGTAACATTGGCTTTCTAAACACTCTAAATACTGAAGACATATTTCAAACGCATTTTCAACTACCGTACAGCCTCTCGATAGACGATAGTTGAAAATTCTTTGCTTAGATCTTTTTGGATGTACTTCAGCATATGGCTTCATGGTGTTTTCAGTCATAAAAAAGATGAATCGACAGAAAAAATATAGAAATTTTTTTGCACTCGATTGTCTAATTCTCTGAGAGGGGGTATTCCCAATTTTTTGTCCTGAATCATCGTAGTTAGACTACAATTGTTCATTATCCCACCGTCTGAAATTCTTCCTTGTGCGCCAATGTTTACATATAAAAAATTATACTCGGCATCTACTAAAGCAAGTAATACAATGCTAAAATTTGACTTGTAATTATAAAATTCCGTTCCGCTGTTAATTGGCACTGTAATACAATATGCTTCCCATCTAGTGCCCCTATTGCATGAGAAAGTTCCACAGTCTGTTGAAATCCTTTTCGACTTTTTTTCCATTCTTCAGAGCTGGTTGGTATCTGAAAAATTATCTAAGGTAATTCTTTAAGGATAGTAGAGGCATTGAAGAAGCTAACGAAATAGATGCAAACACAGAAAAAGTAAAACATCAGAACCAATTGCAAAGAGATCAAAACCGGACAAGAGGATGCTCATGCTAAAGGACGCCTTTGGCATATTAAAGTCTGCTACTGAACAAACACAACCTACACCACAAAAAAATCCCGAATTAGAGTCATTTTGCGATTTCATTTTTCAAAAGCTTAAGAATGTGAACAGGCAGGCTATAAACTTGGAACAAGATATATTAAAAGTTATTTTTCGTGCTGACCAAGGCTATTACGATTCTCCACAACAGAACGGTAGTTTATCTCAACTCACCTTTTACCAGCAAAGCTACCCTTATTCAACAGCTGTAAATTATACAACTGGAAGCCAGAGAACATTCATAGTTCTACCGTCACATTCAGGCAATGGCCTGAAAACGTTATTAGTTACCATCAGAGAGCCACAACATCATCAAGTGCAACATCATCCATGCCACTTGCAAGTCCAAGTCTACGAACTTACGTAGACTTGGACAAAAACACTCATTACTTAATTTTACCTGAAACCCCAAGTCCACAAACATAAGTTTCTTCGCCGCATTCAGACTCACAGTCACTTCCAGACTATACTCATCAACAGGGAGCAGAGCAATCCCCTCTACAGGAACCTTTAACTTCCATGCCACTTGGAAGTCCAATTTCACATTACTCTGATATTGAAGGTCTGATTTAGTAAATATATTATATTATGTTTCTGTTATATTTTGGGATTCTGTTTGTTTGTTAGATTATGTTTGTTAATTTTTGTTATTCTGTTTAGTTCTTAGTTACATCTACTATATGTCATACTGATTTATAGGAATAAAATTTTTATTTTCTTACCTTTACGTATCCGTTTAACCCATCAATAAGTGCCTCACATACCTCCGGAACTATCTTGCTAATGACTTGTTTAGATCTGCGAAATAAATACTGCAGGCTTGTAAAAGAATCTCCCGTCGCCAAATATTTTAATGTCACTTCTAATCTATCTTGCAGTGAAATTGCTTCTCTACAATTCGTATTCTCTTATTGAATTTTAGGACCAATTAAGTTAATACAATATTCGAAATCTGTTGGACTCGTAATGATTTTTGTAGTGCCCACTAATTTGTTGAAACTTTAAAGCTGCAAGTAACGAAGATCCACTTCTATTTCGTAAATCTCATGACGCCACCATCGCCGAGGACGTTTCTCTTCCCTTAATGCGTCTATTAAAATATATGCGGTACTGGCAATCACTTCTCTTCTTATCGACATTGGTCGCGTTCATCAGAAAGTAGCGCTACAGTAGCGATCACGGGCAAAATTCGGTAATCAAGTTTTCTGGCGAACGGGTTTGAGCCGAAAACGTGATTGACAGATGAATGACAGTTAACCTAATTTTCCTGTTTTGTATAATGTATTTTATAGTGTATTGTTGATTTTCCAAGAGTTTTAAATTGCATTTTGAGCTAAAAGTATGGAAGAAGGAAATAGACAACCTGCTGTCTTACTCATTGCGGGAGATAATGACCTTGATATGAATCTTGTAGGAGAGGCAGCAAATGCCCTTATTCACCCAGTAGGAGTCGAGATTGAACCCCAGGAGCGGGAGGCCCGTACGAGAAACCAACAATTCTTTTAAGTAACAATTTCTTTTTTATGACGACGAACTTTTTAAGGAACACTTTAGAATGTCAAGTGCAGCTTTTGAAGTAATTTATTTTGAAACTGTAATTCCTGCCTTTGTACAACTTTTAAGTATATTGCAGGATTTGGTAAATGTTTTGGGAAGAGTCATGGAACATCAATATGATAAAATTGATTTCAGAAAAAAAAATTGTTTTCTATATGGACTATTTCTAAACCAGAAAGCTTTTTGGCAGTTGGCGATAGGTTTGATTTTGGAAAAAGCACTGCTCATGGAATTTTTAAGGATTTTGTTTTTGCTCTTGCTGGTATGATGAACCGATATGTTAGATTTCCCAATGAAGATGGCTTTCAAACATCAGTAAATGTAAGTATAAAAACTATTTCATCATTTAATTTTTATATTGAATTTCATCATTTTAGGCTTTTCAAGAACGTTCAAGGGGATTTCCTGGAGTTGTGGGTGCTATAGATGGATGTCATGTACCAATAAAACAACCAGAAGGAAATGAACATGACTATTACAATAGAAAGGGATTTCATTCTATAATTTTACAAGGTATAATTGAATTTAATAAAAGTTATGAATAAAAAAATGTCATTTAATTAATGCACTTTTTGGGTGTGTGGTCTATATTCTCATATTTTTATTATAATACCATATTACTTTTTCTTTTAATTATTGCAGGAACGTGTGACCATACAGGCAAGTTCATTGACTTATTTATTGGTACGCCAGGGAGGATGCATGATGCTAGAGTTTTAAGAAATAGTCCTCTTTATGAAAGACTGTCGGCTCAGAATATACTTCCACGAAACTTACATATTATAGGTGACTCTGCGTATCCATTGCTGCCAAATTTAATGGTACCATTTAAAGACACGGGACATCTAACTGAAGCCCAAATCCTGTATAACATTAAACTAAGTTCAATCCGGTCAATTATCGAAAGAGTGTTTGGAATATTAAAAAATAAATTTCGGCGGCTTAAGTTCCTCGACATATCTGACCCCGATTTTGGTACCGACATTGTTGCAGCAGCTTGTGTACTATACAATTTCCTAATAATGCGGCAAGAAATAAACTTGTATGAAGAACTGGAGTACCCAGACATTGAACAATATGTTGATGAAGGTCATGCGGAAAATGAACCAATGGACAATACAGCAGTGCAAAAAAGGAACCTTATTTGCAATAATTTGTAAATTAATTGTATTATTATTTAATAAATGTATAATAAAACAATGGTCTTGAATTTCTTTTATTTAAATATGACTCACAACAACAACTAGGTAGGTCACATTTTTAAAGCAAGACTCGGAGACAGAGGTGTTTGCCAACAAGCTTTAATATTTTCGAATTTTATTTTAAAAGTTGGTGTAAATATGATTTATTTTAATTTTCTCATGCAGTTAATAATAGTCTTGACATGAAGGATGTAAACAAATAAGTTGAAAATGATTCTGGAAATAAATTTTAATATATGTATTTCAATAAATAAGAACATGTTTTTTATATCCAGAATTCCAAAAACAAGCAAAAACTTACTCTATAGAATTAAATACTCTGATTTCTAAAAAAAAAATAAAGATTCAAAAGGCTAAAGATTTAAAGTACCGAACAGCACAAAAATTACGTATGGAATGCTATTCTTAACAAGTTTGTTATGGACGGAAACTTCCGAAAAGTTGCATTTTGGTTATTACACATAAACAAACTATAGCCTATAGCTCCTAGACTAAAACTCTCGGGAAACTTAAGGCAAAAAATTTGTAGGGGCCCCAATTAAATTACACTACAAAAATGTTAACAAATTAGGAACTTATTGCTGTTTTTATAAGTCTTAACTAACTTAATTTACAAAAGCAGACAACTAGAATGAACTAAAGATAAACTTAATATAAATGGTAACTAACAAATTAGGAACTTGGTAATTTGATGTCCAACCATAATATTTTAAACCTGAATCAATGGTATTTTTATAACAAGCCTAAACTAACGTATTAACTTCTACATAAAAACTAGTTAACAAATTAGGAATTTGAGATTTTGATCAGTCTTACCATGTGCAAACAACTTATTAGACATAATCCACAATTAATGGGAACTGAATTAAAAATAGTTAACGATTAGAAATATTAGTATTTGGATAATCAGACTTAACTACCATAGATAAACAATCTAAACTAACTTTACTATCCACATTAAATGGAAACCAAATAAAAACTACTTAATTGTCCATTGAACACAAATAATAATTATTTAACAAATCAGAAACGTGATATTTTCTACTATTAACACCTACATTATAAGGAACCTGACAGGCTTTCTTGGGTTCTACTTGGTAAAAGCTCTTTTAAGATGGAATTTCTTTCTTCTTGAATTTTATTATTTTGTTGAATGGCTTCTCTTAGTTTCGAAATTTCATCCACTCTCTGTTTCTCAATATCAAGAACCCTTTTTCTGTAGTCGTACAGTTGTTTCCCCCTTTTTGCCTTACTAGCTTTTAACAATGTTTTGTCTGCAACTCTAGGTACATTAATTTCTATTTTATTTTCATTTAATGTAGCATTATTATTACTATTCCCATCATTTCCTTGAACTGGGACTAATATTTCTGTATTTCGTATGTCATGTCTCAGATGCTCAGCCAAAACTGTTGTGGCATGTGAACTGCTTGATGGAAATGGCTCCATGGATGAAATTATATGTTTGGATTAACTGTTTTGTCATTAAAAAATATTTCGTCCATTAGTTCATAATATTCCCATGTTATTTGTGATTCCCCGGTTTTATTTTTCTTATCTTTGTTTTCTTTATATGTTTTTTTTAGATTTCTAAATTTTCGGTCTAGAGCTTCAACTGTGATGATATAGCGTTTTTTATTAAATTCCTCCAAAATGTTTCCCCAAATATTCTTATTTTTTGTCTTATTACTTCTAAAAAGTTCAATCTTCTCCTTATAACAATTTAAAAGGAGTAATATTTTATCCCTTGTCCATGAAAATTCTGGTATATTTGTAGCATTACCTGGAAATTATGACTATTACACCTTTGTTGATCATATTTGTGTACTTATATCTACAAACAATGAATTAATGAATTCTAGCATATCACCTGACTGGGGTAAAACAAAAAGAGTACTTAGAGTTGTACAGTATTACTTGTTTTAACATATATATTGCATTATTAAATTAAAGCTAATGAATAATAATAAAAATAATAACAATACTATAAACATAAAGAATTACGCAAATTTATTTTT
Source organism: Listronotus oregonensis (assembly GCA_019359885.1). Lineage (NCBI taxonomy): Eukaryota > Metazoa > Arthropoda > Insecta > Coleoptera > Curculionidae > Listronotus > Listronotus oregonensis. The sequence goes on along the minus strand of JAHBCN010005477.1, from coordinate 27,056 downwards.
TGCTGTTTTAAAACACTCTCATGTTGATAACATGTTAAGAATATATTTTATAGTTTATGTATAGGTGATATTGGCCATTTAAATGTGACTGACCTGTCCATTTCTTTGAGGCACCTACCATAAAAAAATTTAAATTACTTACCTAATTGTAGACTCGGCTTAGGCTCATTCGAGGACTCATTGAATTTTATGGAATTTTGGGTGATACTATCAAAATATTCATCGCAAAATGATGGATCCAAAGTATGTAAAGTAACCATTAAAACGATAGCTGTTTTAAAACTTAATAAAAAAATATAACTTACCGTTTTGAAGGCGACTGTGAAATTCTGAATTTCCTTGAACATTGTATATTTTGTGTCTATCATCGTACGTTATCGATACAGTAGCCATTTTTAAGTCAAATTCTATATCCATTCCAACGTTTATTTATGTTTTCAGCAATTTTTAGGTTACATTTCAGTGCTTTGACAAGCGAAGGTCACGCTGATCGTAAGATCGTAGCGAAGTAGCGCATTTTATTTACGCTCGAAAAAATGGCGTTCGCTCGGTAGCGATTACAACCTGATCACTCCCAAATTCCGGCGTTCGGCAGAAAATCGGTGATCGCTCCGATAGCGCTACTTTCTGATGAACGCGACCATTGTTCGCGAACTCACTGGGAACACTGCGGATCAAGAGGTTAGCGAAGAAACAAAACCGTGTACATTCACAGCGAACTTGATACAGTAACGGTTGCAGTTACAGTTGCAGCTCGTCAATGAGTACACGCCTTAAGCTCCACTCTGAAATACCCGAACGGTGTTCATATTACACTTTTTACCCCACATTTAATTGTCGAATGATTTTAGTATTTACGGAGTGAAAAGAGCATATGGAGCATGACTGAATTAGAGCTAAATACTTTTGTTTTACGTATAGAATATTTTGTTTTACGTATAGAATTTTTATTTTAATATCATATTTTGTCCTAAAATAGTTAAAATTTAAAAATGTCTGAGGATGATCTTAAATCCTTAAAAATACAACAAGGTATTAAAAAAGTCAGTTGACACGATTTGAAAAATATATAAATGATTTTACAAATCATAATAAAATCGACGAGATCAACGTGCGCCTACAAAGAGTGGATGACGTATCGTACGAATTCGGAAAACTTTAGTCAAACGTTGAGCTCCTTGTTGACGACCATCCAATCGAAATCGACAAAAGAAAATCTTTTGAGGCCAGATTTTTTAGTAAAGTGTGAATTTATATTTAAGCTTATTAATCATCAAATAGACTTCTCTCCTTTTATCTTTATTAAATTTAAATGTACCTTTGAGAGAACTTAGAAATCACGAATTATTTAACATACCATTCCAAAGAATAAATTTAGGACGCAACACTCCATTAATTAGAATGCAAATCGCATGTAATAATTACACTAGTTTACAGTCATTTTGCGACTGTGATGTCAGAGGGTGTTTCTTGTAATTTTGGGTTGCTAAAACCGAAAGGATAATAAAAATTTCTAACACGTAAGATTTTTGAGTTATGATTTTGTGGAAAAATGATTAAAATCAATTTATACTAAATTACACCATGTGTCAAATAAATTTTGTCCATATTAAAAAATATAATTAGGTGTAAGTGTTTAAAACGCAAAAACCGAAAAACTTACTTCTTAAAACTGCTGTAGTACTGAGTCCAGTAGTCCAAAAAGTCGATTTAAAATACAAATTTGCATACGCCAAGCATATTTCTATTGCTTCCTATTTTCAGAATCCTTCTTCTCATTTAAATTAAATGGCTACGCTACTGATTTTGCAGAAGGTTGTAACTGCGCGTTGGTGGGGGTGACGTTGCATTTTGTCTTAACCTTGGTCGGTCGCGTCGCTGGATCAGTTGAATTACGGTAGGCGAAAGAGCGCATGTGTTTTCGGTTTGAGCTTTTAAGTAAACTGTATGAAAATGTCTAAGGTACAGAAACGCGGCTGTGTTCAATCCGCGGACAGTTTTTGCTATGTGTGTGGCCAGTTTATCACTAAATCACAAAAAAGACCAATTAATAAAATGACAAAAATAGCTTACCACAAATATTTTGGATGTGTTGTTGGCGATCAAGATCGGAGTGGGCTCTCACGTCTGTTGTCAAACTTGTACCGCAAACCTAAGTAACTGGTTAAATGGTAAACGATTTTCTATGCCCTTTGCAGTTCCAATGATTTGGCGAGAACCAACAAATCATTTTAACGACTGTTACTTTTGCATGACAAGTGTCCGTTTTTTCAAGAAAAAACAAGCATAATATTGAACATCCAGACATTGCTTCAGCAATAAGACCTGTTCCTCACGGCGAAGGCTTACCAGTTCCAGCTCCTCCAGCAAATTGGGAAGGAGATTTGGAAATTTATGATGAAGAAGAAATAATGAACAATGCAGAAAAATCTGACGCTACCTATTTTCCCGAAAGTAACGAAGAAAAGACCTCATTTAATCGAACAAGCTGAATTAAATGACCTAGTAAAGACCTTCACTTGTCCAAAGATCATGCTGAGCTATTGGGTTCAAGATTACAACAATGGAATTTACGGCAAATGGAACCAAAGTTACAATTTTTCGAACCCGAAACCAGGAGCTATCCTCGTTTTCACCATGCAAGATAAAATATGTGTTTGTGTTAATCCAAATGGTGTTATGGAAAAGTGGGCTTTGCACATAATCCAGACGAATGGCGCTTATTTATAGACTCTTCAAAAGTAAGTTTAAAAGCAGTTTTGCTTCATAATGGCAACAAAAGGCCGTCTATTCCTCTTGCGCATGCAGTTGACATGAAAGAAACGTACAAAGTATGTCTCTCATTCTAAATGCAATAAACTATGAGGCTTATAAGTGGCAAAATGTGGTGACCTAAAAGTCATAGAATTGTTACTAGGACTTCAGGGTGGATTTACTAAGTTTTGTTGTTTTCTGTGTCTTTGGGACAGTAGAGCAACACTAAGCCATTATAAAGTAAAAGAGTGGCCTCAGAGAGATCAATTTATTCCAGGCCAAGCTAACGTGAAAATATACCCCTCGTTGATCCAAAAAAGTTTTGTTACCACCATTACATATCAAGCTTGGATTGATGAAAAATTTTGTAAAAGCATTAGATAAAGACGGAAATGCATTTAAATACCTTAAACAAATGTTTCCTAAACTAAGCGATGCTAAGCTGAAAGAAGGGATATTTGTTGGACCTCAAATTAGAAAAATACTAAGGATGAGAAATTTGATCAAACATTAAGCAATGTTGAATTGTCTGCGTGAAACTCATTTAAAAGAATTGTTTCTGAGTTTTTAGGAAACAGAAAAGTGAAACCTACGAAAAAATTGTAAAGAATTACTTGAGAACTATCGCAAAATGGGCTGTCGCATGTCTCTCAAAATTCATTTTTCACTCGCATTTAAATTTCTTTCCAGAAAATTTGGGTGCAGTGAGCGACGAGCAGGAGAAAGGTTTCACCAGGACATCCTAACAATGGAGCAAAGATATCAAGGCAGATGGGATTCCGCAATGATGGGAGATTACTGTTGGTCTCTTATGAGGGAAAGCGATCAGGAGTACAAGCGAAAGTCAACATTTGTGAAAAAACTGTCTACCAAAGATTTAGTATAAATGTATTTTAAGTCCACTGTTGTAAATTAAACCTGTTATTCGTCAACTGACTTTTTTATTTAAAATTTAGTATCAATTACATGATAATTTTTAAAAAAATTAAAGTAACCAATGTATTCTGTAACTCAAAATCTGTACGTGATGGAAATTTTTTGAACTTAGATTCGCAATCAGGATACCTCAAATATCGCCATAGACCTCCTAGCACATCAGTCGCATTTTTTTCCTTCAAATTTGTTGAGTAGTGTTATTATAAGAATATCGAGTTGTTCTCCGCTACGTTAGCAACTTTTAAGTCAAATCTTAAAAGACTTTTGTGTGCACGATTTTTTGTAAATTTCCATAAACCCAATACCATAATTTAAAAAGTGGATGCTGTTTGGAACACAGTTCTGTAATCTCCTAAAGTTGTAAATAAATAAATAAATAAATAAATAAATAAATAAATAAATAGGCAAGTCTATTTTTCAAAGACATGTTAGTGACTTAAACCAAAGATCTTCACAAAATCTTTCAAACAATACTATTTTAAACTCAAATCTTAATATTAAACTTTGCCTGATTAACCTTCCTTGGTTACCATTTTATGGACGTTTTGGGGCGTTTGCCTTAGATAACTCATTACCTAATAATATTCAGAGATTTTATTACTTTACTTTTACTTTACCACGTTTTGAGACAAATTATAGATACTTTTCTTAAAAATAAAAGGAACATTAAAGTCGCTAGGTAAGCAGGTTGATAACTGGGATATCTCATAAATATATTATTTATTAAGCAATAAACTTGATCACAATACCAAACGCGAATGGGAAAGTTCCATAAAATCAAATAAGCTACCATTAACTATTTTTAGAATTTTTTAAAAATAAGGCGCAGTTACTAAAAGCTTTAGATACAAGGGACAATTTAAAAGTATCTTATTTATCACATAAAGATTAGACGCACCTTAAATCTGCAAATCATGGGGTTACCGGTGAAAATATGCTACCTACCAATGATAATATTTGTGCCTTTTACAAAAAATCACATTTCACTTAAAAATGTTTAAAATTATATATGATGACTAATACTAATGACTACCTATACGAAGAAATTTATCGACATGTCGTCTGACGCGTATAAGATTTAAATAGGGTGTATAATTGTAACTACCTCAACAAGATGGTTCACTACTGATAGCCGTGCATATTTAGACATTAGAAATCTATCGAAGATAGCATTAAAAGATTGACTATAAATATATAAATATCCCAAAATGCAATATATTGAACTTAAAAAGTTAAGTTTGTTGTAATTGTTTAAAGCCGGGATATTTAGTAAATAACTGTCGAAGCAACAGGGTCTGCAAAACATGTAAAAAGCCTAAAGGTACAAGCGTAAAGGTTACCCATCAGCAGTCAATAACACAAAATACGCTACATAAAACAGAAAACAACTCACTTAACCTCGATCATACCTAAAATACTACATTTCTTTCGCACATTTGCAATTCCGGTCAGCTTTTATTATCAACAGTACAAGTGTATTTGCAATGTAAATAATAAAACTGCCACATGCATAACATTACTTAATTTGGGTTCTTAATTTTATTTAATTTCATAACAAGCGAATTACTAAGGACGCTTAAATTTCCAGCTTTAAAGGTTCATATGCCTATATCAGGTGTAAACTAAGCTTCATTAGATATTTAAACGAAGACTCAAGCATTTAATACATTAATAGATGAAACAAATAAAAATAAACTTTAATTCCTTATTATCAATAAAATAACAACCACAACTTTATTTTAGTCCCGCTGACATAAACATTCCCAGTCATATTCAACTTTCTCATCCATAAATGACACACCTGAAAAGATTGATATGTTATAAAAAAAAGTGGGATTTTCATTAATTACTTTACAAAGAATCGATTTAGGTGAAAATATTCCTATTCTCCAACAGACAAAACTTGGTTGGGGAATAGGAAATCCCTTAGGCTTATATAAAAATAAGTATGACTCAGATACCTTTTATTCTGCAAATATTTCTACCAATTGTCTTTTTACACGAAAATAAATAATAAGAACGGCAGTTGTATAGTTAAATAACCGTTTAAAAAAACCTAGACAAACTAAGGTAAATCTCTTTCTACTGCTTTAAAACGATTAAAATCCATCGAACTAAAATTAGCCCGCTATGATGCATGAATTGCAATATTCTTCTATCATGATGATTGAATGCTCCACTGGTATCCCCTTTTAAGCTTCTTTTGCCCGAGTCAACGAAAAATCTCCCTTCATTTTTCTTATAAACACCATCCTTTATTTGATTTATTAACCCTTCTACATCATAACAATACACCCAGAGCGCGTTCGAAATAACTCTGGGCGTCACACCGAGTGCACACCAGCCGTTCGAAAAGAAATGTGTATATACTCCGGTTGACTTTTATATTCGTTCAAAAATATCCGAGGTGCTACCCAGTGTGCACTCTTTCTTAACCAACTCTACCGCTTGGTAAACTTCACTCCTGTCAATCTTGTCAGTTTTGTTGTTTATGTTTTTATTTTACTCTTTAAGTTATTTTTCGTTATTCAAAAATTATTTTTTCGTAAGATATAAGTATCTTTCTTGAATTGAGATTTATTAAATTTTTGTTAAATCATAAACATAAAGTTCCAGTTAGTTTATACTGAAAATGGAGAAATAACTATGTATAATGAAAACCAGATTTTAGCATGTGACATGGAAAGTAAGTGTGCTTGTACATATTTCTATTTTTATTGTCTTTTGTACAGATTAAGAAACACCCACGGTATAATATCAACTTGTTTATGGAACTTCCTGCTATAGAAATCCTGTAGACATACTTTTTCTTTTAAAATAAAACATACATAATAGTAAATTCCTCGGTACATCCTGCATGTGCTTATGCTTATTTATATCTATTTTAGCTTAACAGTTACATGGTGTAGATATTGAGAAGGTGAAAGTTTTATTTGTATTGATATGCAGTTCATGATGAACTAATGGAACAATTGAAACGTCAGCCATCCAACATGTTGAATGACTCTGAACTGTTGGAGAATAGTACTGAAATTGGCCAAGGTTTAATTGAGGATGGGGATAGTCAAATTGCAAGTAAAAGTACTTCAACCGAATCATCAAGAACTATTTTGAGCTGGAGTAGAAACGCTATTCTCAGAATTCTCTATTACTACAAACAAATGGAAAATAAAATAAAATCCACAACAATTAGAAATGAAGTTATTTTCAGATAAATTTCGGAAAGTTTACAGGAACCCAGTGCCGTAACAAGTTCAAGTAATTGAAAATAAAGTACAACTAATATAAAGATAGTCAAAAGACAACTGGGGCAGAGTATGTTCGATTCGATTATGATAAAGAGTTTGATGAGCTCTTTGCAAAAAACATACAACAGAACCAATCAAAATTTTAAGTTCTCTGCAACCCAAAGAAAACAACAAAGGCAGTTTGGAAGGCAAGTATTCTCATTTGAAATATTACTATCTATTTGTATAAATATTCAGGTACATAATGTATGTGAGAGTATAATAATTATGTACAAAAATTTCAGGAACTTTAAGTAATGATGCAGATGCCCTTGAGGCCCCAACACCAACTACTCCAGCTACAAAAAAGCGAAAACTAAGTGACCAAGAAGATGCAATTGAAAGAAGGCACCGGGAAAATCTGGAAAGGAAAGTCAGAGCCATTGCTTGCTTTGAAAGGCTGATTGATGTGATACGGAAAAATTTTAGATATGATTTATTGAGTTACATTATTTTGATGATTCAAGACTGTTTTTGTTTTTTAGTAATAATTATTATTAGTTAGCAATTAGTGTTACATTTTTTTAGTAAACAGAATGAAATAGTTACACTTTTGTTGTTCCTTGTTAGTAGACCAAAGAAAAAGTGAAAGAAATAACACTTTTCAGTTCCTGTTTGATTTACATCTTATTTAAGTTACATAACAATATTATTAGGTAATAAATAGTTTATACATTTTTTTAGTTTACAAAATGTAATAGTTACACTTTTGTTGTTCCTTGTTAGTAGATCAAAGAGAAAGTGAAAGAAATAATACTTTCCAGTTCCTGTTTGATTTACATCTTATTTAAGTTACATAACAATATTATTAGGTAATAAATAGTTTATACATTTTTTTAGTTCACAAAATGTAATAGTTACACTTTCGTTATTCCTTGTTAGTAGACCAAAGAAAAAGTGAAAGAAATAACACTTTCCAGTTCCTGTTTGAGTTACATCATATTTAAGTTACATAACAATATTTTTAGGTAATAAATAGTTTATATAAAAGTTTTCTTTAATTTTTATTGAATAATGCTTTTACAAAGGTAGTTTCTAAATATTTCTTCTGTATTGTTTCTCCGTTGGAATCTAGTTCCTATATTTTCTGCTTCTTCTGTGTCATTTTCAAAGATTTTTCCGTCTGTAATATAATTCCTCACATTCTTCAAACCATCAAAATCTATGCATAAATTGTGAATAATACATGAAGCCAATATTGTGTTTGGAATCAAATCAAGGCGGTTCATATCTAGGAATTTTAGCATAGCATAATTACATTTTCTTGTTCTGTAAGCTTCAGGGTCTTCTTTTGGAGCCTTCATTGGCAAAAATGTGCCATCTACAGCACCAGCAACACCATCTTACCCACCTATTGCCCTGAATAACCATTTTTGTCTTTCTCTTTCATCCTGATTTGGCCATACAATCACTTTTGGGGCAAGATTGCAAAGAGCCTTGACAACACTGACAAATGCATCAGATAAAGAAGACATTCCCATGTCAAATCTTTCTGCGACAGATCTGCAAGAAAGTTTAATTTTTAAGTAAAACACAAATATGTATAAAATATAGTTTTGTCAATGATTCCAAATTATTGCGTAAAAGGCAAAAAATAACTACAAAGTTAATATATTTTTATCAGGAAGAGTGTCATAACTACATCGTAAGCTACTTAAAGATTCTTATATCCTAAAGATTAATTTAAGATACTTTTCCGATATAGAATTCATAGTCATTTTTCTCTTTAAACGCAAAAACTTTGAATTTTGTGTTGTGTCACTTTTCTTGAAAATCATCAATATGTAGATAGGTATTTTAGTATGTTTTTACCTGTAAGAATCTGGTGTTGCCAATATCCACAAAACACTTAATAATTGTCTTTTGGGATCTGCAGGTAATATTTCTTTATCAGATTTTCGTTTCAACTCTTTAGCAATGATCTGCAGTAATACTTCGAATGCTTTTTGCCTTAATCTAAAATGTTCTTGGAACTGTTTTTCCTGTAATCCAGGAACAATCTTATCAACATAATATTTAATTCTGAGAACTCTTTTACGCTGATGCCTTTGAATAGCGTCAGAGTCAGATTCGTTGTCGTCCTCAAACAAATTGAAGAATCCAAGTCCAACTTCTTTCAAACATCGTAGCCTTGTACAATAGCAGATAGAACAATTATTTTTTATCATCCATCTTTGGTCAAAAAAAAAAGTAAACTAGTAAACACGGAGAGGAGAATCTAAACTTTTCTGTAGTTTGATAATAATAAAAAACACAACACAATATAAGGTTATAATTTTACACCTGTGCGTTCGAAAACACACAAGATAAAATACGCTCCCTTGACCACGTGACTATATACTTACTCTCGCCCTTAGGTAAAAATTAACCATTTTTCGAACGCACTCCAAAAGGTCCATCTTGTTTAAACTATGGTAGAAATTGTTACTCTTAGTCAAGTCTTTATTTTTGTTCCTGGTGCCAGCAGGTTATATTCATTCAATCTCGATGCAGCAAGCTCTGCCCTAAGTCCAAGATCTCTTATAAAATCATTGAGTCTTTTTCGGTCAAATATTTTCTTATAGGGAACTTGGAAAATGCGGCCTCGAAATTTGAAGAAGAAGACAAGGTATGTCATCTATCATTGTTACTAAATAAGAAGTATAAAATCTTTTATAACAGCCATAGAAAAAATGAGCACAAGTATAAAAATACATTTTGTCAAGTCAAGGTTATTACATGAAGAAATAAAAAATAGAGCCAAATTAGGAGCAGTTTATTTGTTACTTGTTACCAATATGATAAACCTGGTCACAAAAAATCTGAATGTAGACGAAGAAGAACAAGAGAAAATATTAAAAATCAAAAAGGTTATAGAGGATGTTTTAAAAGAGGATTAAGAGGTGGTTTCAGTAATAATGAAGAACAAAATGGTTTAAAAAGTAAGCCACAGATACACAAAGCAAATGAAATAGTCTTCATTTCATTTTCTTTTGGACTCTGAATGCACACAGCATATTGTAAGAGTTGAAATGCAAAATGTATGACAGACGTTAAAGAAATTAAGATGGTAAAAATAGAAACAGCTAAAAATGACCAAATGTCATACGCAAACAGACAAGAAGTATTTAAAAGTATATGTCAAGACAAAGGAAGAAAGATTAAGGCACTTATTGTTGAAGGTATATCACATAATTTAATTTCAGTTTTAAAATTATTACAAAAGGACTTTAAACTGACATTTAGTTGTAATAAAGCAGGGCAAAAGCAAGCAATTTTATTAAAAATGATTCTACATTTAGTTGTGATTCTTATAATAACTTATTCTGTTTAAGCATAAAGGCCGGTTCTCATATACGCTTCATCGTGCTTTACTACGCTTGACTTCATCGAGCGCCAAAATGTCGCGTTAAATAGCCTTTGTGTTTTCCTACGTAGCCGCTCTCATTTGCGCTACGCCTCGCTTGGCTTCAAGCGGCTTGATGCTTTCAATTGTCGGTAGGCTTTTTTTGCCGCGTACGAAGTGCAGCGCCGCTCGATCAAGTAGAAATGTGAATCCCCAAAGCGACAAATAAGCTCGCGGAAAGCAGTGATATTGATATTTTCAGTTTGTACTAGACACCTGTGGGAGTAGGTATCCAGTGTAGTAAAAACAATGGCTCAGATGGACGACAAGAAAGTTAAACAATTAATATTATTAGTTAGGAAATATGAGAAAATATATGATATGAGCAACAAAAATTATAGCAATCAATTGAGGAGGGACAACATATGGAACGATATTGGGAAAAAAATCGAGGAAAGTGGTAAGTTATTCTCAATATACCGATGGATTAGTGGCAATACCATGTATCAACATTTTTCACAAATCTCCAGAAACGGTTCGCGGTTAGGATTCAATTGAATGATTGGTGATAGTAATTCGACCCTGAAATAAGTTGATTCTATTAGTCCAACGGTTTCTGTGATGCTGTACGTCTACGGCAATAAGTTCAAGTATTTAGAATTGATAAAAAATAATTTCAGTCAAATTTAATGATATGTGGTAATTAGGCCATCGAAACGTAAACAAAATTTTACAATGCAATTAAAGCCAAATGAGAATGGTTTTTTACTAAGTGTAAAAGTAGAGAAATAAGAAATTGCAACCACAGTTTTTGATTTATTAAATAGTCAATATTTACAAAACTAGAAAAACTATAGGCAATTTTTATAAGAAAAAAAAATTGATTAAACAGGATTATTAACTGTAGGTATACCTGCATTAATTTGACTTTCTTGCTATGGAACAGCGCCTTCAACCGATGAAAAGTAATAAGCGAATTTCTAAAGCACTGTTGGATGGTTTGCCTCCAATATTGGGAAGGTCGATAAAAATAGGTCTGTCGCTGTCTTGTTTTTCATCAGCTAGGATGTGAAGTGATTTATCATCATCTCTAAGAAAGTTGTGCAAACACAAACTTGCTAGAACAATTCGATCAGCGTTTTCTGGATGCACTTGTATCTTATTTAAAAATATTCTGAATTTCTGACATAAGATGCCAAAAGCATTCTCGGATACTCTACGTGCCCTTGAAAGTCGATAGTTAAAAACTTTTTTCTCTGGCAATAGTCCACGTCCCGAATAAGGTCTTAATAAATAATTTTTCGCAGGAAAAGCTTCATCACCAACAATAATGAATGGAAGAGGTTCTCTGCCTTTTATAATTGTTTTATCTTTAGGCATATAAAAAGTTCCATTTTTAAGTTGAATTCCCATCGCCGAATCATTAAAAATACCGCCATCACTATTTTTTCCGTATGCGCCAACGTCAACGGCAATAAATTTATATTCTGCATCGACCATTGCTAACAGAACGATGGAAAAAGTCTTTTTGTAGTTAAAGAAAAGACTTCCACTATTTGGTGGTGCTTGTGGGGTAATATGCTTTCCATCAATAGCGGCAACGCCGTTTGGAAAATTCAAACTTTTTTCAATTTTTTTTGCACAGGCTTTTAATGATGATTTTGTTGGTTTTGGCATTACAGTTTTTGCCATTGCGTCCCAAATAGTATTGTAGAATGTCCTATTCGGAAACTGAATGACAGCGTTCTGTAATCAACCCCGGTCGCCAAAAATCTAAAAAGAAAAAAACACTAGAAATCAGAAAGCAGACTGCAATCATGTAAGATTAAGTATAAAAAAAATAAATTAAATTGGTAAATTATCTGTTAATGTATAAGGAAGTTTGTCAAGTTATTTTTTTCTCGTTTTCATTTGACACTTGCTTAAAATATTGATGTAAAAATGGAAAGTGCCGGAATTCCCAAGGGTGATGGAATTCGGGTTAACTATCTTATATATTATTACCTCTTTATTTTTAAGATCACCAAAAACCGTTTTTTCTCTGTATTTTAGTGTCTAATATCAACTGATTCTTTTTAGCCGAGGCTTGCAAAATTAAATGAAAAAGCTTAAGGGACGGTTTTCAACGAGCGAACAAAAATTCAACTAAGAGTGGTCAAGCTGCCCAAAATATTAGAAAATGAAGATTTTGGAAGACAATGTCATTTCTTCTGCCATATGTAAAAGGAAGGCAGTAAGGATGGCAATTTTTAAATTTATATAAGAAATTACAGCGTTTTTATTTCTAGACACCACACAAACATCGTCGAAGAGCAGATGACAGAACAAACTGATGCTGGATCAATCGAGTCGGACAACGAAGAGAGAGAAGAGGAAGTAGACGAAGATGGATCTCTTGATGTTCAATCTCAAAATTTTGATAATAGCCTTATGAGCCCGAATTCTACTCGTTCTTTGCAAAATTATTCACCACCCATCTCATCCCAAGCCTCACCGCGTTCACTACTTCAGGAAAATACCGACAGAAGAAATACTAATGCTCCATCTCATTAGAAGAAAAGAAAAGCACCAGATACGGTACCCCATTTATTTAAAGAGTACATTGAGCAGAAAAGACGAAAAGAACTGGAGAAGGAGACAAAACGGCGTAACGAACCTACTGCTTTGATGAAATTTTTCATCAACATGGCAAGAACAACAGAAACATTTTCGCCGCACTTGCAAGCTCAAGTAAAAAATCAGTTATTTCAAATTGTGAATTTCATTGAATTGCAAATAACAGAAAAGTCACAACAAAGAACCTTAGGTTTTGCAATTGATCCACTTAACTTGGGTTCCCGTTATGCAACGCGACAATACCAATACTGCAACTTTCTTCAACAAGTAATTTATTAGGCATATCTACAACACAATCTGCATAAGGTATCCACCAAGTAACTTACTGGGCGCATCTACAGCGCTCATCATCTGAATGTCACGTCTTCCACCAGATTTATCGGAAGAGCAGCCAGGTCAAAACCCACTTCTTTTTACTTGTTTATAAATGTTTTATTAAAACTAATAATGTTGATATGTGATTTTTTGTCTTGACTTTGTAATAATTTAGACACTAGTTTTTTAATAAAAACAATCTGCAAAAATAATTATTTATGGTTAATTACTTACCTGAGAAATCTCTGGTGTTAGGTAAAAAGGATTTAAGTCACGATTTTGCAAAATTTGAATAAATAATAGTCTTAAGTCAACATTTTGCGTTCTTTCTAGTGGTGTTAAGGATTTAAGTCCAGCACGTTTTAATGAAGCGTAATATATTGGTATTAAGGCAGTAAGTCGAAAATTTTCTCCAGTGTTTGGTACTAAAGGTTTCAAGTTTACATAAGTCTTTCATACCAAAATATTTCTGACAAAAAATTGTCCTCAGGGCTTTAGTCAACTTAAATCCTTTATACCCAACTGTTTTTGATGCAAAATTGCTTCCCTTATCGACTTAAGCCTTTTGTATCAAATTATGTGTAAACGTTTGTACGGACGCCACGTGTCATTAGTGCGTTGTTCATGCGTATTGCAGTAGTGTTTGTAGAAAAATGAGTGCGAGAAGTAAATATATATTACAGTTAGCAATATGAAGTGATGGAAAAGGTAAATACTATCCTATTTTTTACAGTTGTAGTTAGATATCACCAAGTAAATTAAAAATAATAACGTTAGATTAAAAAACGAATCCAAACATAACCTCAAAGTTTAGAATTTTCTTTCTAAACTTTGCAGTTATGCCAGATTCATCTATACAGCAGGATGATGACATAGAAATTAATTCTAAATGTACAAGTTTGATTAAAGCATTACCAGGCCCAAAACTAAACTCAGATTTTTTAAATATTTTGGAGTTTGAAGTGCCGGAAACGCGCTGAAATTAACTGCAGGGAGTAGTAAAGGTAAATGTCCCTCGATCCGTCGGATCTGTCACACATCACGTGCACTAGATCCCTATGTAAAGTAAAAAACTGGAAGAATTTGTATATTTTACAATTTATATATTTTTTTATATAGGTATACAAGCTCGTTCAGTATTTGAACTTTTTTTTTCAAATTTGTGATTGTAAATTTGTAGTTACGGCTGATACAAGTAACAAAAGGTCAATGCCGTCGATGGAAGTGCAGAACCAAAGTATAAGTTCGGTAACAACATCAACAACAGCTCTTCGTTAGTCTCAGATTTGGCAGATATCCTTAATTCAGATGACAGTTTTGTAGATCACGACTATTTGCTGAAAGAATTTGAAAGTGACAGCAGTGACGAAAATACTAATTTATTGTTCCTGCAGAGAAAAATTAAATGTTCAATAAAAGGTCTTTCTGTCACTAATAATGAAGGTGAGTTAACACTCCATATTCTTAGATTTACCTGAAATTGTTTTCACTTATCTAACAAAGAGTAGTATTGTGATCGCGAAAAAATCGTATATTGATGCAATTCATTTTTTTATTATAGGAGAAACATCAGCAAGACAAGAAACACCAAATACTACTGACGAAGCCGGATCTAGCCGATCAACCACAATTCATGTCGGTAAGCCTGTAAAAAAGTGTTCCAGAATTGTAAGAAAGGAGAGGACTAAAAAAATTCATACTGGGCAAGGTTACGTAAATGTGACAGGTAAAGTGGTTAATGCAAGATAGATGAAGCCCTAGAAAAAAATAATTTCTATCACTAAGTGATGAGATCCGAAAACAATTTTTTGATGAGTATTGGTCACTAGGATTCCGTGACAAAAGGGTTACATTTATAGCAAATATAATTAATTCTAAAGAGACTCAGGTTACTCGTAAAATAAAACATGATTCTTAAAAAAATAGAGATGTAACTTGTGAATACTTCTTTGAAGTGAATGGAAAACGAGTCTCTATATACAAAGATTGTTTTTGCAAGACTTTGGATGAAAAGGAGAAATTTATTAAAATTGTTTTGAAGAATAAAATGCAAAGCACTACTGGCATAACTTTGGATAATCAAAGGGGTAAGGCACCTTCTGTTAATAAAAACCGGACAAGATTTGAACGAAGTGCGTGCACACATTAAATCATTTCCGTCTTATGAAAGTCATTATACTAGACGTACAAATGATAAAAGGTACCTCCCCTCTCACTTAAATCTGCGAATTATGTATGATATATACAAAGAAGAAAGGCAAAACCCTGTTGGCAGAACCATATATGAGAGGGAATTTCACAATTTAAAACTTTCGTTTAAAAAGCCTTCTGTTGACACTTCGTCGGCTGAGAATAACAAGGTTCTAACTACGTTTTTGCTTAGATTTTAGGTTTTGGCGTAAGAAGGTTCTATCTAATATTTTCTGTCAAATTTAAATGATTACAGCGACATCTAACAATCAGAGGAAAAAGTAGAACAATAGCAGAGTTCTATCTACCGCGAATATTCGGTATTTTTATTTCACATGGTTTTATCTGCTTACACTTACAACCTTTTTATCCGAACACTGTAGTTACACCGTTGTTATAGTGATACGTCAGTCGGCTTTTTGTTTTTATGATATTACAACCTTAGAAATGAGGGTGTGTCTAAAATTAGTAGCTTTCAAAATTGTTATTATGTTAAATAGAACAGCATTAATATTAAAACGAGGTAAGTATTAACTATCTAAGATTATGACTAATACGTGCCCTATAAAATTTGAAAGATTTAAAGACTTCAGTCTTATTACTTTTGGCTCGCGGGAAAAATTGTGATAAAATCGTGTTTACCGACAAACGGAAGACCGGTGGGGGATGATGATTTTATGACCCAAAATGTTGAGTTGAGTTGGTTCTATGATTGATTCGATAGAAAATGCTGAAGTTATCATGGATTTCGACAAAGCCTCTGGAAGCTCTACATTTATGGTTTCCGAGGTTCCAGAACAACCAGAAGTGCTGAGGCACAAGACATAATAATATCCCAAGGAATCGATAAAGAATCGACTTTTGTTTCAACGATCGATATGATAGAAAACGCAGAAGTAATTATGGACTTTGACAATTCCTTCGGCAGCTCTACGTTTATGGTTTCCAAGGTTCCAGAACAACGTGCTGAGGCACAACACATATCTCAAGGAATCAATAAAGAATCAAATTTTGAGCAGGTATTCAAATAATTTCAAGCAATAATAAAAACAAAAATCGGACTCTTTTTTTATTTTTAGTTTGACGAATTAGAAGTTGAGGATTTTCTAGAAAATACGCTACTGGAGTATGCAGAACTTATGCCAGTAGTTTCCAAAGCTTCAGACCCATCAGGAATTAGCGCAAGTTTAGAAAAGATCACCTCAGAAATCGACAGTAAAACAGATAAAGTACAGGTAATACAATAATTAAAACTAAATAAAAAACATTCTTTTTTATCTGATTCATAAAGGATATACGAAATAATACTATATCATATACTTATACAGGGTGGTCCATCGAAAACAATCCACCTGAAATATTTTCATAGCAGAAGGTTTTTCCGGAAAACCCCGAGAACCGTCTATTTTTGAGTTAAAGGGGAAACATTTTTTGGCAGTTTGGCTCCGTGAAAGCCAAAATCGACGGGTCTTGAGGTTTTTCGGGAAAACCTTCTCCTATGGAAATATTTCAGGTGGACTGTTTTCGATGGGCCACCCTGTATGTAAGCGTTGATTTTTTAAACTGAAATCGAAAAAATGTTGCTCCAATTTTAAAGTTTAAGAGTTTAGGTGCTATAAAATAGAAGTATTTTTCTCTTTTTTAGCACATCAATGCAAAAGAAACCGGAGGGTTTGTTCAAGGAACACAATCCGAAAATGAAGTTTTAAAGCAAGATGCAGAAAAAGAAGAGTCGGTCAGAAGTCAATTAAATAAAGCAAGAACAGAAAAGAAAGAACTTGTAAGAAAAAAAGTATGTAAACCAGAAACATGGAAAAACAATATAAGAAAAGAACTGTGCCAAAAGGGAAAGCAATACATTAGCACAATAGGAAAGCAAGTTAGCGCAAAAACGATCGTAAATAAAAAAGATTGTCAAAATAGCTGCAAATTTCAATGCAGTAAACAAATTGGAGATGATGCCAGAAGAAAGTTGTTTCATTACTACTATGAATTGAATCAAAATGAAAAGTATGTATTTCTTAAGCAAGTTACTGAAAAGCATGTTAAAGGGCTCAAAACTACGGCAGGTCCTTCTCGACGTACCTATTCATTCAAATATTTTTTTAAAGTTCAAGAGAAGAAAATACAAGTATGCAAGACATTTTTTAGGAACACTAAATATTTCTCAAAAAAGTCATGAGAGGCAAGACTGGTACTAGAAAATTAAGTAATGAGAAAAAGCAGGTTGTTATTGACCACATCAAAAAAATTAATGTGGTCGAGTCTCATTACTGTAGATAAAATAGTCAGAAAAAATATTTGGGAGCCACGTTAACTATTCCAAAAATGTATGATTTATATCTTATATTTTGTGCAGAAAATAACATAGAAAATCCGGTTAAACTCTCAATGTACAGGTACATTTTTTGTACTAATTTTAACTATAGTTTTCATAAGCCTAAGAAGAATGTATTATATATATATATATATATATATATATATATATATATATATATATATATATATATATATATATATATATATATTTATATATATTTTATACAAATTTATATGAATACTACATTAATTTAAACAACCCTGTGTAAGTACAAGATTTAAGTCGAGCCAAATAATAAACTGCAATATATATCAACCTATTTTTTCTAGATAATTATTCCAGCGCTCCTTAGGAATGCTGGATATGAATTTGGACTATGTAGTTCAAATTTTTTAAAAATCATTTATGACCAGCTAATTTGCCAAAATACTCCTCTGTGCGACGTGACTATTCCTGTTTTGTCCACCGCACGTGTCAGAGTAGAATGTTACGTTATTGACGGTATCAGGCAAATTGTTGAGGTGGCAGTATAAACAGGAAGTAATTTAATTTCCTTCTCTGGTAGCCAAAGCTTCGTGCCACATATAATGTGTTATTCTCCAGTGCCGTTGTCATGAATGGTCAAATTGTAAGTCCATAGCTGTCTTTTATAAAATGCAACTGAAGAGGTTATAAAGGGTGTTGTTAGCCATTGTTGGAGGTCGAAACTATAGCACTTCTTGTGAGGGTTCATTCTGGCTTCCACTTTATCAATGGTTTTTGCTTCGTATGCGCCATTAGCTTGTTCCTGATGCATTTGAATTTCCCTTTCTGCAGGAACTTTACCTTCATTATTGCCTGATTTAGAACAAACTTGTATCTGCATATTGAGTGTATCACATTTATATCAAGTCGTCACCTTAGAATAACAAAGGTGTATCTGGACACTCAGCTATTTTGAGAAATTAAAGGGTAAAGTTTGCATAAGTAATAATCCGTTATAAAATGAATGGTAATAAATCAGAAAAATTGTTAAATTTTTGTCTATTTTTTAAATTGAATTTAGTGTTTAAATATTATACATAAAATATTATCAATTACTTGAATTTGTGAATCATAAATAAAGATAGAACCTTGTTAAAGTACATGTTTCGAAATATTTAATTGAACATGGTTCTAACTGTCAATTGAAACTTTGTGAAATTAATTTTTTCAAAATATTTTGAGGAACATGGTTCTAACTCCCACTTACCAGTTTGTTATATTTTAGGAAAATTTATGTTTATTGCGTCGTGGATCATGGAATTAAAACAAGGTTCTACTAAATATTTTCAACTTTCATTTTTTTAGATATCAAGATCAAAGCGAATGAAGTATTCTAACAACTAATAAAATAACAACTTAGATGAAAAACTAAATACAAAAAAATAAGTAATTAAATAGCAAAAATAAATAAATGTATGAAAATTGAAGCAAAATTTTAAATCGATTACCAAGTTAATACTGATGTAATATAGCTAATATAATAAGTTATAGATGCAATATAGCTTTATAAAAATCTTGGTCAATCTGCGGCATTGATGGCAGCCTTTTCTTTATTGCGTTAATTTTTTCCTTTGAAATTTCTTTTTTACTGAAAATAATTTTTGGTATTAGACTTGCAATTGCGGGTGGAGTTTTCAGTGCTGCAGGTTTCTTGCTTCGACGACGAGGGAGTTCGGGAACGTCAGGATTTACCGAAACTTTTACAAATTCATTGTCGGTGTGACTTCTTTTAAAACATACTTCTGTTAAATCTGACTTATTAAATTACATTGCACAAACTTTGGTGAATGGTATGTTATCATACCTCAGTTGTTTTGAACACTCCTCATAATCCATAAAATCTGATTCTTTCATCAAAATAATAACAAATGGTTTTTTTTTATTTATTTGCTTAAGTTCCTTAATGAAACCCAGAGGCGAAAAGAATTCTATCTGTGACATGTGCCTCTCAATTTGACTGTGAATATTATCTACCTGCTGGACAGCACCATGCCCGGGTATGGAATATTTCATAGTTAAACGTTCAAGGTACGGATGGTTTCTAAGCAAATCCAGAACGCAAAAAGATATGTGGGAATTGCGATTTTGTTGGACGCAACTATCACTCCAAGTAATAATTTCAATAAAAGGATTATCCTCCAAAACCTTCTCGATGATATATATATCTGTATTTTTTCAAATGAAAGTGTAAAACTTTTTTTTTATATGGGGATTTCGACCTTGAGTATAAACTATTTTGCACTAAATTTTAAAACTTTTATTGTTTCGGGTTCCCTGGAAAAACAACCTTTTATTAAAATGTGTTGAAAACGACCGTTTTTCTTTACTTTTTTATTTTCAAATATAGAAAAGATATGTTTCCAAGCATTTCCAAGCAACATTTTTGCGGTGTTTTAAGAATTGAAGTTTTAGCTTTAAGAAAAACATAAATTTGTCTGCTCTTTTTTGCTCTTTTGATCGTAGTTAAATTTAAACTTTATGGTAGCAAATATAGTTTTATGCATAAACAAGTGAAATTTAATACATAATATTAAAAAAAATAATAAAAAATGGTCAGAAAAGGAGATATTTCTTTAATTTTTTTTCTAATTATAATACCCCAACAAAATGCCCAAAATGGTCAGATTCATGTAGATCTTTGGAAAAATTTAATTTAAAAAATGAATCTTGGCTTCAAGGGTCTTTTGAAATACCTACCTCACGTCATTCTTCACCAGGGCGTCGAACAAAACCATTCGATGAATCTAGTGAACGCACGAAAAGGAGAAAAACCGAAGATCTATGAAAAAATGTTGAACTGGAAGAGCTTATGTACGCCACTGAAGTCAAATTGAGAACCACTGGACAAAGAAATGCTGCAAAATGTTTTAAGGACATAGACAAAGATGGTCAAAATAAACATGATATGGCAATAGCTAAAAAGCTGTCATCTTTGGAGGCTCTTTCTATGATTGTTGAAGCAGGTAAAACAAGTGAATTACTTTTTTATTAATAATTTTATTTATTTTTATTATTAGTTACGTGTAAATTTTATTTTTAGGGCTCACGAAACATCAGTATGAAATTGTTCTCTCAACTAACAAGAAGCTTTATCCTTGTTATAGCATATTGCAAAATTATAAAAAGACCTGTTACCCACCAGCAGAATCTATGACAGTGACTGAGAGTGCAGCTAAAATTAATTTACAAAGCTTATTAGATCACACCGCCTCTCGATTATTAGAGCATCTTGGAGACCAAATAACATCTTTGGCAGAAGACGAGAGAACATCTATTCACTTGTTGGTAAAATGGGGATGTGATGGTTCACAGCAAACTTAATTTAAACAAAGATTTGCAGATGAATCGGACTCTAATGCAAATATATTTCAAAGTTCTATGGTGCCTTTACAATTAACTTGTACGTTGTTAAAACGAGTTATTTGGCAGAACCCTACCCCATCTTCACCCCGATACTGCAGACCTATAAGAATAAGATTTATTAAAGAGACAGCAGAGGTTACCAAAGAGGAAGTAGCATATATAGAAAAAAAATGAAAAATTTAAAACCATTTAATATCCCTGATGTTGACCTAAATATACATTATTCAATGATGTTTACCATGGTAGATGGTAAGGTTTGCCTTGCTGCCACGGATACATCTTCAACTTAAAGGTGTTACATATGCGGTGCAACATCCAGGCAGTTTAATGATTTAAATAAAGAATTTGAAGGTAATGAAGATAATTATAGATTTGGTCTTTCTTTATTGCATGCCCGAATTCGATTTTTTGAAACTGTTCTCCATCTTTCATATAAACTACCAATTAAGAAGTGGCAACAGAAACTTTCAGAAGAAGAAAAAAACATAATTAAAGAAAGAAAGACACAAATACAAAATGAATTTAAATATAAATTGGGAATTCTTGTAGATATCCCCAAAGCTGGTTTTGAAACGACCAATGATGGCAACACCAGCAGAAGATTTTTTAGTGATCCTTAATTAGCATCCGAAAATACAGGGGTTGATTTTAACCTGATTTACGGGCTGAAAGTAATTTTGGAGGTTATAGCAAGTGGTCATCAAATAAATGTTGAAAAATTCGCCACTTACAAACGGGATACAGCAAATCTTTATGTGTCGCTTTATTGTTGGTATCCCATGACCCCTACACTACATACAATTTTAGTTTAGTAGACCTCTAATTATAAAAAATGCCCAGTTGCCAATAGGACAACTCTCGGAAGAGGCAGCCGAGGCGCGTAACAAACATTTTAGGGCATATAGGCTAAATTATGCCAGAAAATTTTCAAGGAAAGTGTGCAATCAGGATGTTCTTAACAGGTTGCTTCTTATATCTGATCCTCTTTTGACAGGCATTAGACAGAAGCCAACAAAAAAAACAAAAACGTTTTCAACGGAAGCTTTAGAGATGTTAATTTTAAATGGCTCTGAAATAGAAGATCTTCAAAATTTAAACATGGACACGGAAAGCGAATCAGATGAAGAAACACATGATTCGTCAGAATAAAATTTAAATTTAAGTACATATTTAAAAAAAAAATTATTCAAATATAATATTAGGTTATTGTTATTTTTAACATTTTTGAAATTATTGTTAAAAAATTATAATTTACTTTCAGAATATTGGTTAAGTTCTGTTCTAATTTAATGCATATTTAATTTATAATTTAATGATAAAAGGAAAATAATTTAGTTGTAGAATACTGGTTAAATCCTATGTGGTTATAATAATTAAGAAAACTTTATTATAATTAATACCTAGTAAAGAAACTCTTTAAACATAACATGTTTTGCTTTATTCATATAAAAAAAAAGTTTTTTTTTTTAATATTTATTGATTATTAAAAACTTTTAGTTTTTAAAAATTACTGTTTCATTATAATATAGATGTAAATTCATAATATTATTTTTTTTTCTTACTGCTTGTAAAGAAGGTTATAATGTAGGGTAAAAAGGGGTTAAAATATTGTGAGTGGGGTGTTATTTTGTTTCTTCACAATATTATGTTCATTCGAAGTAAATTAGGTATAAAAAACCCATTAAAATTAAACAAATAATTTTGGCCGAATACA
This sequence comes from Listronotus oregonensis, assembly GCA_019359885.1. Taxonomy (NCBI): domain Eukaryota; kingdom Metazoa; phylum Arthropoda; class Insecta; order Coleoptera; family Curculionidae; genus Listronotus; species Listronotus oregonensis. The sequence continues at coordinate 4,212 of JAHBCN010005477.1, read as the reverse complement.
GCACCCAAATACTCCTCTGTGCGTCGTTGCCATGTTTATAAAAGCTCGAAGTGAAAATCCAAATTTAACGATAAGTTCCTAATATCAGTTCATACACACATGAAATGTGATGTAGATCATTCCATAATTGAAAAGCGGAAAAAGAAAATGGAAATTCCCATTTACCATCCCCACGACTGGTATCAGTTAGTCAGGACAACAGACAGAAGAAACAAATTCAAGGTCTATGAAATGCAAAAAAACGATTTTTTTGATTTTTCTGGTCTACTAAAATCAGTGCTGGTATGCAAAAAGAAAGATGTACCCGGAGAACAGTTTTATTGGCATAATGTGCAATGGCTACAGTATGAAAGTGATGGTCTAGTGCGTTTCAAAAATTCTCTTTGTAATACTGACGGGTGCAAAATTATAAGCTTCCTAAGAAGGGGAAAAAAGCATAACTTAAGAAATTTTGCAGTTGAGCCACTGTATAATAAAGGTTTACCTCCTATATCAAAAGAGAAAAAACTTGACTTGTGTTCTCTGTTATGTTTAGTGCCACCCTCGTTCCACGAGTTTTATCAAAGCTTACCAACCGCCCCTAATATTATTGATAATTATCCGGATCTAGTAGAGGAAGCAGAGGAAGAAGGAGAAAATTAATAGAAAATTATTAAGTTGTTGCCAATTCAGTTTCCTTTGTTTAAAAACCATTTCTTCAAATAATTATTTGTTTTTTACTTCAATAAAAGTTGTTCCATTTTGACATAAGTCCTTTATTTAAAACCACTTCAGTATAAATAATTACTTAATAGTTGTTCATAAAGACTAAAGTCTGTCAAATTCAGGTAATTATTCGTTTTTTGTTACCATTAGTATTTTGACTCGAAACCAGTTAAATGTTGTCATTTATATCAATATTTTTGAATAAAAAATAATATTTAGATTTACACTAACTTAAAATATTTAAAAATATGTTTTCTGGAAAACAGCAATTTTCGACTTAAGCCCCTAATACCTGACCTTAGAGAAATACTGCCAGACGTTCTCGAGGTCCTATACAAGGTCGGAATCTGCTATTTTGTTTTGTAAATTTCTCTGCTACTAATTCCAATAATAAATTAAATTTCTCTGGAGACATTCTAAAATATTTATAAAATTTGTTTTCGTCTTCTACCAGCCGCTTAAAAGCGTATAAAATTCCCCTTCTGAAAATCTAGCTCGAAAAATATCATGTACCCAATATCTACGGCGTTTTTTTTTTCTTGCGTTGTTCGTGATCACACACTAGTGCTAAAAGAAATGCTTCATCTGATGAACTATCAGAACTGCTTATACTTAACATTTCGTCTCCACACTGTGCTGGTTTCATATGAACTAACGCTCCCACGCCCTGCTTTAAAGCTTATATGTAAATTCACCTCGGTAAATTGACACTTTGTCGCCAAGCCAAGCCAAGCCCAGTGAAGTGCGGCGAAGCGTAAATGAGAACCGACCTTTTATATAAAAAATAGATAGATAGACTTTTGCAGTTACACTGAGAAACATGTATTGGTAAATGTAGTTAATAAAATTTTAAATAAAAATCTATGGCTTAAAAGGTTAGGGCATGTTAACAGGAATAGTTTAAGGCAACTAAATCTTCCATATACCAATGATATTTGTAAAATTTGTATGGAGGATAAAAGTACATGTAAACCATTTTATAAATGTAATACAAATTATTCACATTTTCTGGTAGTAAAGTTATTGAAAAACAAATGTGATGGTAAATAAAATCTAATGGAGTTTATAAAATTAATTAAAAATCAACATGACTTAAAAACACAAAAAGTCGGAGTAGATAATGGTGCAGAGTTTATTTCAGGTTATTTTAGGAATTTCTGCCGGAATAAAGGTATTAAACTGCAGTACACAATGACATATACTCCACAAGAAAATGTGGTATCGAAGAGAATGAATAGAAGTTTACTTAATAGGGAAAGAACAACAGGCAGTTTTTTGTTTAGCCTATGAAATGAATAGATCACCAACAGAAGCAAACAATGGAGACACACCGACGGAGAGATGGTATAAAAAAAATAATAATCCAGACTTAGAGTATTGGGCAGTCAAGGTTGGGCAGTAGCTTTGTCACGACAAAACAAACTAGAAAAAAAGAGGACCACTTTGTATAATGATGAGTTATACCCTGTGCAGGTTACAGATTTTTTAATTATGACACAAAAAATGTTTTTGTTTAAGAGATGTTAGATTTGATGAAAATCAGACAAATTATAATGAAATAAAAAAATTCAATAAAAGGGAAGACATAAGATTAAAAATTATACAGATACAGAAAGAAAATAAGTTACAAGGGGGTAGCAATGATATATAAATAGAAATCCAAGAAGAAACAAATCAAAGTCAATGTGATTAAGAAGAAGATGAAAGTTTGAAGAATATTTGACAAATGTAGAAACAACAAGTAAAAGAAGAATAAGACCACCAAGACATTTCAGTGAAAATGAGTCATATGCTGCCTACTGCGTGATATCAACATATAAGAATGATCGTATGAAATATGAAGATGCAGTGAAAGAACAAAATTACCAGTTTATTACGGTTTGGCGACAGTAAATAGCGGGGAAAATACAAGTTCGGTTTGGTCATTAAGCAGATGTACAGGGTTTTCCCGTATAATTGCGCACCCCTTTAAAATCTTTATTTTTATAGATAGAAAAAAATAGTTTATATGAAAGTTGCAGGATTTTTCATGAAGATTTTCAATTTTGGGTTGTATCCATGGCTAACTATGGCTTATAAGAACAGATTTTAAATTCAAATAACTTGCAACTCGTTTATCCGAACATAGATAAGTTATATATATATATATATATATATATATATATATATATATATATATATATATATATATATATATATATATATATATATATATATATATATATATATATATATATATATATATATATATATATATATATATATATATATATATATATATATATATATATATATATATAAGAGGAAGATTAGCAGAATTTGAATTTTCAATCATATACAGGGTGTTCCATTTAAAATACCAAAATTGATAGTGATTTGTTAATTTTCTGATCATCATTTGTTTTTCTATCTTACACCATGAAAATCTTCATGAAAAATCCTGCAACTTTCATAGAAACTATTTTTTTTCTATCTATAAAAATAAAGATTTTAAAGGGGTGCGCAATTATACGGGAAAACCCTGTACATTATTATTTTTATTGCCTTTGTATAATCCTAGGGATTCCAGATAATTTAGTTTCTGGCCTTTGGTTAAATAATGTTATATTTTGGTATTCTTTAAATTAGGGAATTTATGTTTTTGTTCTAAACAATGATTAGCAAAAGTAGAGTCTATTTTTGTAGTCTATATCGCACGCTTAGTAATATAGTGACCTAACTCGAAAAACATAATTTTTGGTAAATCCAAAAAAACGTTTCAGGAATTCGTCGTATTACTTTCAATAGTCTATATCTTTTTAAATACGGGATGTTAGCCTTTGATTTTTTTTGTGTATTTTGTTGACGCATAATATGTAAATTATGCTATAGATTTAAAAGATAAATATTCAGGATATAGGCTAAAAACGGGTTGCAACTTGACATTTCTAGTTTAGGTCATTGTAGTTCTAAAAATCCTGAAAATTGGCTGTTGTAATACGAAATGAGCCTATCTACTTCAAAAAATATTCTAACATTGTCTGACTGAAAACAAAAGAAACCATTATTGTACTAAAGTATTGCTTTATTATTTCTTGATATGTCAGTTTATTAGTAGCTAAACAACATAGTATATCAAAAATATTAGGTCTTTTTTGATACGAATCTTTATTCTAACAACAAAAATAATAAGTAAATGACAACTACCATAAAACCTAAGTATTAAAAAATATCGAATGAAACTAATCTCACAGATAAAATAGGAACTTTATGTTACCTGCTTATTAATCAGACATAAATAACATTTTTTAAAATAACTATACACTCTTCGTGTTGCGTTTATATTCAAAACGCACAAAACGAAGTAACGTTCATTAAAACTAAAAACAAGAAAATTAAACAATTCAAGAACTAAATAATATATTAGCCATAATTCGTTTTTTGATGATGTGCCTTTGTTTTTCATTAATTAATAAGCTCTTTATAAAAAGCAGAATAAAAATTTGGAATTAAATTTCTTGAAACCAG